>RQTK01000440.1:175306-189013 GCA_003991915.1 Elysia chlorotica
TACTACTACTACTACTACTACTACTACTACTACTACTACTACTACTACTACTACTACTACTACTGCTGCTGCTACCACTACTTTTACTACCACCTCAACTGATTCCACTATAGCATCAGACTCATCTGCAACTCTAATAATCTATTGTCTATACATGACTTTGTGTTTCCAATGCCTTTTCGCACCCTAATTATTCCTTCCCCTCACACCTTTGCCCAGGGTTTCTTTCGTCGTAGCCTCATAAGGAATGGCGACTACAGTTGCCAGGGAACGGGCAATTGCCCCATCGCAGTCAACAGACGGAAAAGCTGCGGCAAATGCCGTTACAACAGGTGCCTAGAAGTCGGGATGTCCAAGGAAGGTCAGTTTTACTTAATAAACTCGCCATATGATATTTTATTGTGCATGTATATGTCAGCGTCTCTGTAGGTAGCGTTGTGGTCTGCTTGCTAACATGAGTTGTTGAGGTGGTTTAACCTCCAACATCAGCACTATATAGGCTATATTGTAGACGTGCCCAAGACTGACGTCTTACAATTTTATGTGCTGCCACACACTGACAGGGCGGGGATACCATGACTCCTGTCTCAGCCGGTCACATTATACTGACACCGACCCAACCAGTAGGCAGCGCAATCGCCAGGGCTCGAATCCGGACCTTTTGCGTCGGAAGCCGAGGTTCTACCCCAGGGTCACCACGCCCTCGTAACAATTATGAGAGCTTGCTCAAACTGACCTGGCATAAAGAGTTTTAAGTTCATCAAGTTACGACATTTGTTTGAACCTTGGCCATTTACCATAGATAAATTATTTACACATGGTAACATATGGCATGCTTAATGGTACAACTCTTGTTAATATTGTGAAATCCAATACTGTACCATTGTTCTCAAGATAAACCTATTTGTGCACACTTCACCTGAGACAATGACAAAGGCGATTGACGAAAACAATAAAAGCTTCTTTAAAAAATCATCCTGATCCTGCCTTGGGTGTTATAATCTCATACGATTTAAGCAATACCATAACTGTAAACTCTAGAATGAAATAAACTTGCTATTTGAGTGTCTAATTGTTTACGAGAGTATGAACAAGGACACACGTAAACACCTAGCGTTGAGAATGTTTCTGATGCAATGATTGTAGTCTTGTAGTGCTAGTCTTGCTGAACTCTGTAGCTTACTGGTTAGATCATTGTCAGTATAATGAGACAGGCTGAGTCATGTGTCATGGTATTCCCGCACTGCCTCTGTGTGGAAGCATCTAAAATAATCAGAAATTAGTATGGAGACCCGTACACAATACAGCCTATATAGAGCTGACACTGGATGTTAAGCAAGAAACTCAAACTACTACAGTCAGAATAGATGCATGTTGTGCTCTGTCCCTCTCCAAACCCACCACCTTTCTATCCAAGTCGAAGTTTCCTACCCTCTGTCTAATGTTTATTTACGGTTCTGTATATATTTTATTTACTGAATATAGCTAAACAAAATGAAACATTTTATATGTTTAAATATCTTTGTTGACTCTTTTGTCCGTTAGTTTAAGGTGGTGAGTAATGTATCATTATATTATACATCTCCACATAATTTAGTACCTCTGCGCATTAATTGATTCTTTTTCCTCAAATAGTTCTAGTGTTTCAAAAGTTCTGATTTAGCCATTCTATTCTATATAAACTACTACGTGCACTACTTGTCTTGGCATTCCTTTAACCCTTTTCAGCCATAAAGACGGGCCGCTACACATACCAGAAGCGGAATCAGGACAGTCTAGAAATACAGATCCTAGAGCGCGTGAAACAAGAGACAGGCTTGGACTCCACACAGTTGGCGGATATCAAAGACCCATTGGAACTACTGAGACGCAGCGATGATATTATGACTAACCGCATCGGCGACCAAGATAGGAACAATGCCGAGTGTTTAAGTCCACAAGATATGAAAAGCACTAAAGATGCTGTTGGCGTTAAAAGTAGATTTACAGAAAATTTCTCAAAATATAGAAACGTTAACTGCAGAAGTAGGTCTCCCACACCAGTTTCCGCTAGCACGACAGAAGATGGTAATGTTTTCCCGAAACCCACTAAAACTTTTGGCGGGGAAGGTATGCTTGTTGATTACAGCCCGATTTCAGCCAAAGGTTCGACATACAAACACAACTCGTTTATGATGAACGCACAGAGAATGAATGATAATAGATTTCCTAACAATATGGATAGAGGTGAACATTTTGTTAGTACATATAGTAGAAACTTTCCCCATAGCTCGAGCTTTCCTCGAATCCATCAACCCACGGACCCGAATCACCACTGTTTCATATGAAGCAAACCCACCCACTGAATTACAACGACGGCGAGGCCTATTCAAGATCTTCTGGCAGCTACGATGGGCACCACATCAAACAAGAGGATTTTCATCAGTTAAACACATTCGGGTCAAATTCCTTTTCACCACGATCACATCTCGCATTATCGGGAGGTATTCAACAAGCAAAACCGTTTTCATACCCGTGCAAAATTAAACTGGAATCTATCACTGAATCAGAGGCAGAATGCCAAATGTCACCGGTACCCAATTCTTTACACAGAGACAGTGGAAGAACTAGTCCAGTATCATACCCCTACACACCTCCTATTTACAAGGCGCTCAAAGAAACAACAATGAAAGGCCCTAATGACAACGACCTTCTCTCACACCACCAACATGAGCACCAACGTCATATTCCGCAAGGCTTCTCTCATGAGCAATATCTCCATGCCACTCATCGACAACAACTAGATCACCAGAGAACTCCTTGTGGGTTTACTAACCACCAACAGCAGCAGCAGCAGCAGCAACAACAGCAACAACAACAACAACAACAACAACAACAACAACAACAACAACACTATGACACTCCCCACTCACTAAGGAATTGGGGTCAAAGTGAGGAGTTAAAAAACCGAGAAAAAGATTCTATTATGGAGACCAAAGTTCTTCGGAGTGGTAAACAGCTGGGTCCGTTTGAAAACCGAGACACAGACTCTTTCACTGACACCAGACATCCCACAAGTAGGAAACAACTGAGCCCACTATGTTCTGGCATGGTCACCCCAGACTCTCTACAGAGCCTCTCTAGCCCAGACGGGGGCTCCAGTGACTCGAACCTCGCAAGCCCCAATTGCCAGGCCAGCCCTAAATTCCCCGCCCGGATTGGCTGGAAAAATTCCATGTTTAAAGACAACCAAGACTATTGTTTACCCTCTGGTCAAAAGCACACGCTTTCAGAGGAGAAGGAGGCCAAGCTAATCACAGAATTCACAGAAATCACGCGGGTGCTGGAAACCCCCGGAGTGACAACTCCCAGGCACGTTTGCAAAAACCAAGCCTATAAATATCCCCCATCTCTTCAATTAGAATTTCTCCCGTCCGTGTACAAACCTAAATCGCCTCTTTCTACCCAGGATACCTCCAAAGATGAACTCGGTCCAAAATCCCCGTGCCAGGATTCTAGCAGAAATCATCAATATTCCACCAGTTGCTGCAAGCAAAATCCCACAGAATCTGATATTCATAACTCTACAAAAGAACCAGGTTTATACCATGTGGTACTTAGTCCACACCCACCGCCACCAAAATCGTTTAGCCCTTGTAGGGCAAATTTCGACGAGGGCGATGTGGAAAGTTTCTCCCACCACAAAACGGAAAGGGCAAATTTCGACGAGGGCGATGTGGAAAGTTTCTCCCACCACAAGACGGAACATCAAGCCAATTCTACAGACAAACACGGCACTACCCATTTATCCTCAGACCTGAAAGATGCTTTGACAAAAACTAACCATCTTAACTCGCCCAAACACACGACAGAACATAACACTAAGGCTACAAGTGATCAGGACAGTGGCGATCGCCAACCGGACAGTGTCCGAAGGAAACTGGACTCACAAGAAACCTGCGGAAGTCCAGTTCCCCCGGGCAGTGAGCGCCCCCTACCGCCCCTTCAGAGCTGGACCCCGGTACCCAGACAGGAGATGAGCGAGGGAGAGATGGACCAGATCATCGCTTCCCTGGTCGAGAACCATCGCCGCATCATCTATGACAACAACAGCTTAAGCAACGAGTTCTTCGAGAGTAAAATTAGCGAATGTAAGGTGTGTTACCGTATCAGTGTGTTGTGTGTTACCGTATCCGTGTGTTGTGTGTTATCGTATCAGTGTGTTGTGTCTTGCTATGTGTTATGACTTAATTTTTACAGAATGCAGAGTGTGTTACAGTGTCAGTGTGTTGTGTCTTGCTATGTGTTATGACTTTTTTTTTTTTACAGATTGCATTGCTTTGTGGTCTCAAGTAACTGTGGTGCTTTTCAACTTATGAAAATTTTGATCTTTTTTATTTTTTATCGCCACGATTTCTCTCTCTCTCTCTCTCTCTTACTCTCTACCTTTGTGCTTGTTTCATCTGTCACGATCTCTCTCTCTCTCTCTCTCTCTCTCTCTCTCTCTCTCTCTCTCTCTCTCTCTCTCTGCCTCCGTCTTTTTCTTTCCCTCCGTTTCTCCGTGTCTCTACTTCAGTCTCTCTGTTTTCTGTGTAGCTCTATAGAATTATCACTTCGTGTCTATAGACCCACTTAAAATAGTTATTAGTCTTGGGACCCGTCCTCAATATAGCCTATACAGTTATGGTGTTGGCCGTAAAGAAACCAACACAACCTAACTTATGGCTACAGGACGAGATTTTAACCATTTTCGCACCCATTTTACGAGATACACAATAATGTATTTATCTATATATAACCTGACCATCACAACTTTGACGATGCTTGTTTATTTGTTTGGGACCAACGTTAGCAATACATAGACTATATTATGTATGGGTCCCAAGAAAAATGCCTGACAATCTTACGTGCTGCCACACAAAGACAATGTAGGGATACCAAGACTTCTCTCTCAGACGGACAAATTAAAGTCGGATACAGAACGATAATTATTTTAAGCGTATTCGACAGTTTTATAACATGCACAATTTGCTTGAACAACTGTAAAGAAATCTACCACACACTATTTTTGGTTGAACAATTTTAATGAAATTCAAATTCTCCCGGTTTTCTTAGTAAGGGTTCTTAGGGGAAATGCGATGCCAAAAGCGGGTTCTAAGTGGGGGGAAAACAAAGAGAAAAAACTATGCTTTACAGAAATAGTGAGTTCGAAGGCGAAGTGGGCTCTTAAACGGAAATATACATAATTCTCCACAACTTTGCCCTCTGTAGAATGTTATTGTTGAGTTGGTTTAACGACTCCCAGTTAATCGCATTAGACACCTCGGCAGTTTTGTCCATCTTTGATGTGAGCTCTCTTGTATATTAATACCTACACCTTTTCCCACCCATCTAACGGCAAGTATTCAGATCTGCGTTCCGATCCTATCAGTCTTAGATGACTATAGAAACAATTACCACTCCGGGTAAGGTTCAAATTATTTTTAGTTGAACAATTTTAATGAAATTCAAATTCTCCCGGTTTTCTTAGTAAGGGTTCTTAGGGGAAATGAGATGCCAAAAGCGGGTTCTAAGTGGGGGAAAACAAAGAGAGAAAACTATCTATCTATCTATCTATCTATCTATCTATCTATCTATCTATCTATCTATCTATCTATCTATCTATCTATCTATCTATCTATCTATCTATCTATCTATCTATCTATTTATCTATTTATCTATCTATCTATCTATCTATCTATTTATCTAATTTAACTATCTATCTATCTATCTATCTATCTATCTATCCATCAATCCATCCATCTATCTATTTATCTATCTAAATATTCACTACTTTGCCCTTTGTAGGATGCTGTTATTGAGCTAGTTTAACGTCCAACATCAGCACTATATAGGCTATATTGTGTACGGGCCCCAAGACTAACGTCTGACAATTTTATGTGCTGCCCCTGTAGGAGCGGTGCCGCCTCCAGGACGAGATCTTCGGCCAGATGGGGATCGTGGAGTACGAGGAGCACCAGCGGATCTACGACAGCACGGGTCTGGACGTGGACAACAGACTCAGCAGCATTGACCATGTGGCCGAACTGATGGACGCAGACATCAGGCACTACATCGCCTTCCTCAAGACAATCCCGGGCTTCAGGAGCTTTAGCGTGTCAGACCAGACGGCGCTCGTCAAAGGTGAGTAGTAGTAGTAGTAGTAGTAGTAGTAGTAGTAGTAGTAGTAGTAGTAGTAGTAGTAGTAGTAGTAGTAGTAGTAGTAGTAGTAGTGAAAAGATTTTTGCGTACCAAGGGTAAAAGTGATTTTATTTCTTTTAATTCTAAGCATAGATAGTACAGAGTGATACTTAGAGAGTATTTTTCAGCCCACACGATCAGCCTACACTGCAAAAATGTGAACTGTCCTATCTACGTGCGCACTGTTTTGGGTTATTTTTTGAAAATTCATAAATGATCGATCATTTTATATTCACTGTGTCCCTATATTGTTGCTTAATACAAGTTGCGCAGCGCGATGCGAAGATGCTCAAAATACAGCTCACTTTGATTCTTGCTGCAGGTTTATGAATATTTCGGTGACTTGGCCTTCTATTTTTGGAAGCCTTGGTATAAATCCATAGATTGTTATTAATAGAAATCTGTAATCTGCGTATAAACTATGTCCCCCTCTTTGGGTCCACAGATCGTGCTTTGTTGAACGACCGCCAGCAGTGCGAAGTCGTGTTCGACAGATACCTGCAGTGCTTCCTGCACCAGTTGAAACGGGATTTCCCTGACAGTCACGGGCGCGTGATGGCCAGACTAGCCGTCCAGTTGGCGGACCTTCGGGAGCTACAGGACATCTGTCACCATGTATGGAGCACGGAGTTCTACCAGTACCAGGCAGTCGCAAATAGGCCAATCCTTATGGAGGTGTTCACTAACAACTATTAGAAAGGGTACACATTCACATTACGCTTCAAAGTGTGTTATTTTATAGTTATAGAACATGGACTTATGGAGGTGTTCACTAACAACTATTAGAAAGTACACTTCACATTACGCACCAAAGTGTGTTATTTTATAGTTATAGAACATGGACTTATGGAGGTGTTTACTAACAATATTAGAAAGCTACACATTCACATTACTTTTAGTTATAGAACATGGAATTATGGAGGTGTTTACTAACACTATTAGAAAGGCTACACTACACATTACGCACCAAAGTGAAAATAGTGTGTTATTTTAGTTATAGAACATGGAATTATGGAGGTGTTTACTAACAACTGTTAGAAAGCTAGAAAGCTACACATTCACATTACGCACCAAAGTGACTAATAGTGTTAGTGTTATTTTAGTTAAAGAACATGGAATTATTGAGGTGTTTACTAACAACTATTAGAAAGATTACACGCTACACATGACGCATCAAAGTGACCAATAGTGTGTTATTTTAGTTATAGAACATGGAATTATGGAGGTGTTCACCAACAACTATTAGAAACGCTGCACATTCACATTACGCATCAAAGTGAACACTAGTGTGTTATTTTAGTTATAGAACATGGAATTATGGAGGTGTTTTTTTAACAACTATTAGAAACGCTACACGTTACGACCAAAAGTGAACACTTATTTTAGTTATAGAACTTGGAATTATGAATGTGTTCACTAACAACTATTAGAAAGGCTACACATTCAAATTACGCACCAACGTAAACACTATTGTGTTATTTTAGTTAAAGAACATGGACTTGTGGAGGTGTTCACTAACAACTATTAGAAAGGCTACACATAACATGGACTTATGGAGGTGTTCACTAACAACTATTAGAAAGATTACACGTTACACATTACGCATCAAAGTGTGTTATTTTATAGTTATAGAACATGGACTTATGGAGGTGTTCACTAACAACTATTAGAAAGATTACACGTTACACATTACGCACCAAAGTGTGTTATTTTATAGTTATAGAACATGGACTTATGGAGGTGTTTACTAACAATTATTAGAAACGCTACACATTCACATTACTTTAGTTATAGAACATGGAATTATGGAGGTGTTTACTAACAGCTATTAGAAAGGCTACACGTCACACATTACGCTTCAAAGTGAATAATAGTGTGTTATTTTAGTTATAGAACATGGAATTATGGAGGTGTTTACTAACAGCTATTAGAAAGGCTACACGTCACACATTACGCTTCAAAGTGAATAATAGTGTGTTATTTTAGTTATAGAACATGGAATTATGGAGGTGTTTACTAACAGCTATTAGAAAGGCTACACGTCACACATTACGCTTCAAAGTGAATAATAGTGTGTTATTTTAGTTATAGAACATGGAATTATGGAGGTGTTTACTAACAGCTATTAGAAAGGCTACACGTCACACATTACGCTTCAAAGTGAATAATAGTGTGTTATTTTAGTTATAGAACATGGAATTATGGAGGTGTTTACTAACAGCTATTAGAAAGGCTACACGTCACACATTACGCTTCAAAGTGAATAATAGTGTGTTATTTTAGTTATAGAACATGGAATTATGGAGGTGTTTACTAACAGCTATTAGAAAGGCTACACGTCACACATTACGCTTCAAAGTGAATAATAGTGTGTTATTTTAGTTATAGAACATGGAATTATGGAGGTGTTTACTAACAGCTATTAGAAAGGCTACACGTCACACATTACGCTTCAAAGTGAATAATAGTGTGTTATTTTAGTTATAGAACATGGAATTATGGAGGTGTTTACTAACAGCTATTAGAAAGGCTACACGTCACACATTACGCTTCAAAGTGAATAATAGTGTGTTATTTTAGTTATAGAACATGGAATTATGGAGGTGTTTACTAACAGCTATTAGAAAGGCTACACGTCACACATTACGCTTCAAAGTGAATAATAGTGTGTTATTTTAGTTATAGAACATGGAATTATGGAGGTGTTTACTAACAGCTATTAGAAAGGCTACACGTCACACATTACGCTTCAAAGTGAATAATAGTGTGTTATTTTAGTTATAGAACATGGAATTATGGAGGTGTTTACTAACAGCTATTAGAAAGGCTACACGTCACACATTACGCTTCAAAGTGAATAATAGTGTGTTATTTTAGTTATAGAACATGGAATTATGGAGGTGTTTACTAACAGCTATTAGAAAGGCTACACGTCACACATTACGCACCAAAGTGAACAATAGTGTGTTATTTTAGTTATAGAACATGGAATTATGGAGGTGTTCACTAACAACTGTTAGAAAGTCTACACATTCACATTACGCACCAAAGTGTGTTATTTTATAGTTATAGAACATGGAATTATGGAGGTGTTCACTAACAACTATTAGAAAGGCTACACATTCACATTACGCACCAAAGTGAACAATAGTGTGTTATTTTAGTTATAGAACATGGAATTATGGAGGTGTTTACTAACAACTATTAGAAAGGCTACACGTTACACATTACGCATCAAAGTGAACAACAGTGTGTGTGTTTTTTTAGTTATAGAACAAAGTGCAAAGATTAGAGAGCTCGGTGGGCCAAATTGTGCTGGAGAAAAGAACCATCCAATAAACGCTGAGGACCAACAGTCATCTACTACACTGCTACTACAACGGGTTGCGAACGAAGTGTTTATTCGGATTAGTTAAATCAATTAGATGAACTGATGGTGGAGAAAGAGTGAGACAGAGCAAAAGAGAAAGAAAGAGAGAGAAGGAGAGAGAGAGAGAGAGAGAGAGAGAGAGAGAGAGAGAGAGAGGAGAGAGAGAGAGGGGTCAAATGACTTAGCCTATCAAACATGCATTTTAGATAATCATTTCTTTACCTCGTTATCTATCAAGGACTGACACTACCCTGTTTTATAGGCCAATCGTCATTCTATCTGCCAATACAGAACCGAAACACCAATACCATGTTGTTTTGATTGTTTTGTATTGTTTTAACCTCAATTTATATCCAAATAAAGGACTAACGTTGTCATGATATGAAACCTAGACCATACAAATAAAAACTAAACAATTTTTTGCTACGCTTTTTTGACTGTTTTCCTGTCTACACTGCGATTGTGCATCTTTATAGCAGTTATAAAGAGAGGGTGAAAGAGAGAGAGAGAAAGAGAGAGAGAGAGAGAGAGAGAGAGAGAGAGAGAGAGAGAGAGAGAGAGAGAGAGAGAGAGAGAGAAAGAGAGATTGAAGACATATCTCAATTAAATTGTTCTGTTTGTGAAGAAACAGAGATACCCGGTGCATAATTATAACTGCAGCCCTCTAATCTTAGAATAATTCTAGATTTTCTGAATTTCGTTACAATGTATTGGGTATAAAATAAGTTTTATAAAACTCCGAGCGAAAAGTTAAGGCTACCAATCGTCACCCCAGTTGCACAATGTCCTTTTTTGATTTCGAAATTACTAAATATTTAGAGTGTTTTAGAAATGAGATAGGACAGTATACATTGAGGTGACGCAATGTAGGCTCTCGTTAAATCAAACCATAGATTCTATTGCGCAATGCAATATATTTAAATTAAACTATTAAAAGGAAGCTTCTTTTGATGTCTAATTGTTGTGCTTTATTCAAGTGTGTTGTTTTAGTGAAGCTTTGAACGACACGCTTTATATTCTCTCTCTCTCTCTCTCTCTCTCTCTCTCTCTCTCTCTCTCTCTGTCTCTCTCTGTCTCTCTCTGTCTCTCTCTCTCTCTCTTTTTTTTACAAGTATGCTGTTTTAGTGAAGCTTTAAACTACAAGCTTAAATTATCTTTAAAAAAAAAATAAAAAAAAACCTTATAGGTTTAAACAGGAACAAATTCGAAATTAAAACGGCAGGGCATTCAAACACTAACTAGATCACGTGGATCTGCGTACAAAAACATTTTTAGATCTATACTAAAACAGTGGTTCGGCATGTCCTAAAGTCTTATCTTTTGGCGTATTTTCAAACCTCTGGCCCTAGGGTAGAGCATCGGCTTCGGACGCAAAAGGTGCGGATCCAGCCCCGGCGATTTCGTTCTCTATTTGGTTGGATCTGTGTCAGTTAAATGTGACCGACTGAGACAGGAGTTATGGTCTCCCCGCCCTCTCTCGTGGGTGGCAGCACATACAAATTGTCAGACGTCAGTCTTGGGGTCTGTCCACAATATAGTCTATATAGTGCTGACGTTTGACGTTAAACAAACTCAACTACAACTACTACTTTCATGTATTGTGGTACATGTACAAGATGTAAAGTATCATTTCACACATTTTTCGCTCACCAGCGCTCTCGCAAACAACAATGAATTGTCCTTAGGCCTTCAGAAGAACAGGCTAAAGACAGTAGAAGTCACCACAGTGAACACATCTTGGCGTAATAAATGTAACAACCATTACTATAGTTGGAACAAATTGTCGGCGTAATAAATGCGCGTAACAATTATTACTATAGTTAGAACACATCTCGCCGTCATAAATGTAACAATTATTACTATAGTTAGAACACATCTCGCCGTCATAAATGTAACTATAGTTAGAACACATCTCGCCGTCATAAATGTAACAATTATTACTGTAGTTAGAACACATCTCGCCGTCATAAATGTAACAATTATTACTGTAGTTAGAACACATCTCGCCGTCATAAATGTAACAATTATTACTGTAGTTAGAACACATCTCGCCGTCATAAATGTAACAATTATTACTGTAGTTAGAACACATCTCGCCGTCATAAATGTAACAATTATTACTATAGTTAGAACACATCTCGGCGTAATAAATGTAACAATTATTACTATAGTTAGAACAATTGTACCGAGAGAGTGTTTTTGCTAAGCCTACTAAGCGTACGCAACAACAATGTAAGCTGGCCTGAATGTGTCTACTACTAAATGATATACAGTTCATGATTATCCAACTAGATCGAGTTTTTTTTTTTTTTAATAAGAAAAGGCAATGTCACCGAGGGGGTTGGGTTGGGTTGATTTAACGTCCAACAGCAGCACTATATAGGCTATATTGTGGACGGGCCCCAAGATGACGTCTGACAATTTTATGTGCTGCCACACACGAGACTGGGCGGGGTAGAACACATCTAGGCGTTATAAATGTAACAATTATTACTGTAGTTAGAACACATCTCGCCGTCATAAATGTAACAATTATTACTATATTTAGAACACATCTCGCCGTCATAAATGTAACAATTATTACTGTAGTTAGAACACATCTCGCCGTCATAAATGTAACAATTATTACTATAGTTAGAACACATCTCGGCGTTATAAATGGAACAATTATTACTGTAGTTAGAACACATCTCGGCGTTATAAATGTAACAATTATTACTATATTTAGAACACATCTCGGCGTTATAAATGTAACAACAATTACTATAGTTAGAACACATCTCGGCGTTATAAATGTAACAATTATTACTATAGTTAGAACAAATTGTACTGAGAGAGTGATTTTGCTAAGCGTACTAAGCGTACACGACAACAATGTAAGCTGGCCTGAATGTGTATAATACTAAATGATGTACAGTTCATGATTATCCAACTAGATCGAGGTTTTTATAAGAAAAGGCCAAGTCACCTAATTATGATTGGAGTTAATGTAATCATTTTAGCGTAATAAAGAGTAGCAGTGATCTATGTCTAATAAGCCATTGCCATAGTTAGTTCAGATTATACTCAGGGAGTAATTTCTTGTTTATCTTTGGAAGCCCCGAAGTAAATACATATGTTTGTTTACTTCGGTGACTTTGCTTGTTGTTTTAGAAAGCCTCGGGCCATTTTTAGGTCGATTTTTCTTAAAGTCGTTGAAAACAAAGGGGTTGGGGGTTGGGTTGGTTTAACGTCCAACAGCAGCACTTATATAGGCTATATTGTGGACGGGCCCCAAGACGGACGTCTGACAATTTTATGTGCTGCCACACACGAGACAGGGCGGGGGTATACCATGACTCCTGTCTCAGCCGGTCACATTATACTGACGTTGAAAACAAAGTATCCACCGGTTTGCTACAGATTGACTTTTTATTTACTACCGAAATACTGGATTTATACTTCGATCACTGGCTTTTTGATCGCACTTATAATTATGGAGAAGTGGATAGATGTGTGTGTGTGTGTTTCTCTCTCTCTCCCTCTCTCTCTCTCTCTCTCTCTCCCCTTTCTCTTTCTGCTTACCTGTCATTCTGCACGTCTGTCTGTTTATCTGCCGCTTTATCTTTCTCTCCTTTTCTCTCTGTATCTCTTTGTCTCTGTCTCTGCCCTCTCTCTCTCTCTCTCTCTCTCTCTCTCTCTCTCTCTCTCTCTCTCTCTCTCTCTCTCTCTCTCTCTCTCTCTCTCTCTCTCTCAGATGTATGTCTGTCTGTTTATCTGCCCCTTCATCTTTCTCTCCTTTTCTCTCTGTCTCTCTTTGTCTCTCTCTCTCTCCCCCTTCTCACTCTCTTTCTTTCTACCCCTCTCTCTCTATTTCTGCCTCTCTCTATCTTTAAAATCCCGAGTATACAGTGCATGTTTGTCTGTAGGTTTAATGCTTGCTTTTGTACCACCTGGATGAGCGATTAATTTGTTTATACTTGTTAAGAGAGGAAGATGTGTGATTGGAAAACCTTGCTGTATGTTTGACTGTCGATGTTTATGCCTTGATCTTTTAATATCTGTAGAGTATCGACCTGTTCGCTGAGCTTGTGTTCAAGGGCTAAAATTAGCAGATTTCAGATATGCTAACGACACAG
>RQTK01000440.1:192281-204872 GCA_003991915.1 Elysia chlorotica
GTTTCAAGCAATTCTACAAGCAAGACTATATTGCGGACGAGTTCTGCGACTAACGTCTGATAATTTTACGTTATGCCACACATGGACGGTGCGGGGGTACCAGAACCCAACTTGTAATGGACGCAATTGGACAAACGTTTTTTGACCAATCGTGGGTTTCGAACTGGGGACCTACTGATCATGAACGGTCCCACCAACGCTTTGCTACTTGAGCCTATTCGCTCCTGCAAGAAAGGCAAAAGAGAAGGCTGAGACTATAATAGTCGTAATGACTTAATATAGCCAGGATGATTTCGTGAGGTAGAAAGGCCTATTACCAGCTTTGATCACGTGATCCGACTATTATCAGCCTTTGTCACCTGATGACACTATTATCAGCTTTACCTGCCAACCCAAGATATTGGTTAACTATCATCATTGTACTTTTTATACCGTTTTTTATTTTTGGAGTCTTCTTATTCAAGAGGGCGCAGTAGCCCAGGGGTAGAACATCGGTTTCTGACGCAGGAGGTCCGTGGTTCGAGTCCTGGCGATAATGCCCCCGAGGCACACAGACAGAGAAAAGCGATATATCATCATCATCAACCTCCTCCCTTTGAAATTTCCTCTGAACACCCACCACGTTACTTACACCAGTGGGTTTTTTAATTTTTAAATTTTAATCAAAGCCTTGAAATCATATATAATGTATAATTTATGTTATTAAGACATCGTAAAATCTATCCAAGCGAGACACAAATAGCAGGCTGAAGTCAGCTTAGTCGTCACGCGTGGCCCAAAAGTTAGAGCTTTTGTCTTGTTTAAGAAGGCCCTGCCCCTCTGGCCCCACAAAGCTGTCGGTGCTCACTGATGTAGTTAACAACTGGAAAACTCACTCAAGTCTTTTAGTTGTCACGCGATGGGTAGTACTGCTGCTGCTGTTGTTGTTGTTGTTGTTGTTGTTGTTGTTGTTGTTGTTGTTGTTGTTGTTGTTGTTGTAGAGTTGGTTTAATGTCCAACATCAGTAAAATATAGACTATCTTGTGGACGGGACCCAAGACTGACGTCTGACAATTTTATGTGCTGCCACACACGAGACAGGGCGGGGATGCCATGGCTCCTGTTTCAGCCAGTCACATTAAACTGACACCGACCCAACCAGTAGGGAACGAAATCGCCAGGATTTGTACTATGTAGCTTAGTGTAGTCTATTCCATTCTTTTTTTATCTATCTATCTATCTATCTATCTATCTATCTATCTATCTATCTATCTATCTATCTATCTATCTATCTATCTATCTATCTATCTATCTATCAATCTATCTATCTATCTATCTATCTATCTATCTATCTATCTATCTATCTATCTATCTATCTATCTATCTATCTCTCTCTCTCTCTCTCTCTCTCTCTCTCTCTCTCTCTTTATCTATCTATCCACATGTCTGTCAACCTCCCCATCTCGACTACTCCCTTCTCTCATTCCATCCCCATTTATTTGCCCATGTCTATTTCAGTATTTTTTTCCATAGCACATTTCTTTTCTTTGTTTCAGCACTCTTTCAATCCTCCTCTATCTACATCTCCTTCTAAAAACCCACTCTATAATAACAAAATTTTATCTATTTTTAACCGCTCTCTAAGCTATTGTTTCACTTCCTCTGTTTAAATATTTTTACAGCATTACCAGACCCATTATTTAGTTATTTGATCACTAACGCATCGCTTTTTGAACGTAGGAAAACCTACATGGTTCAGAGTAAAGCAGTGTAAACCTTGCGATAAAGGGATCATAAAAAAAAAAACGATGACGACAGATAAGGGAATAATAAACCGGCATCCAACCATAGCTGTATCCTAGACTTACATAAAATATCCAATAAACCATTAAACAACACACCACTCAAGGCTCCTGATTATGTAATCTATATCATCGCATAGATCGCAAAGTGTTCAGTGTAGACTTAAGTGCTTCTCACTTCGTCTAGGGGATTTCATTCAATGGAATGTAGACAGTGAACACGTATTTTTTTTTTGGTTTTGTTGAATAAACGGGTTTGTCCGCAAATTGATGGGTTGAAATACCGATGGTTGAATGTTGAATGACGCAAATGCTGTTTGTGAACGCAATAATACGGGTAAAAAGGAAGAGGAAAGAAAAAACAACAACTTAGAGGTTTACAATCTAAATGCAATTATAGATAGAAAGGGGTTTAGGGTACGATTTGACGACTAAAGTAAAAGTATTGATAAGCTCTCGAATTCTTTGTAGGTAAACGTTTATTTAGGTCTAGCATTATTCTAATGAGAGTAATATACGGCGAAGAGACCTAAGACTTAAGTCTGACAATTTTAAGATCGGTGTAAGAATTGTGAGATCTATTGAAACAGGAGTCATGGTGTTTTCCTGCACTGTCTATGTGTGGCAGTACATAAAATTGTCAGACGGTAGTTTTGGAGCCCGTCCACAATGTAGCCTTGTTGTATAAGTTGGATGTTAAGAAACGTACTACTCACTCACATCTAATTTCTCGGATTTTTCAATGTGATTTAGAGTTATAATACAACGAAGGAGGTGAAAATATCATAATTCTTTACACCACAGCTTCGAAAGTTCATTGTACTAGAGCGATGTAACACTTCTGGTGCGCAATTAGAATTCCCAGTTGTTTGACATTTTACAGATCCACATAATGTCTAGACTAAGATGGATAAATAGATTAATAAAACCAATTAATGAGCGTATTAATTTAAGTGTCGGAAAAAGAAGAAATAAAGAGGCTATCTTCAACTCGAGAGAGGAATTTTATTTCAATTGAATATTTATAGAAACGTTATTACTAAAACCTAGTATTAAAATACATACGGTCTTAATCGTGGATATAATGTGTTATAAGTTAAAAGTATCTGCAAGTCTAAAAGGAGGATATAATTATTGGATTGTGCAGAAAGATGGAGATTACCATAGAGGAGAAGAACCAAGAAAAAAGGGATGAAAAAGCAAAAAACAAAAACAAAACAAAAACAAACAACAAAAACACCAAACGACCCCCACCCATAAAAAACAACAACAAACAAAACAAAACATAAAACAAAAAACAAACAACAAAAAATAACAAATAAACAAACAAAACAAAACTAAAACTAGAACCAACATTTCTCCGTGTTTGGAGAGAGGGTAAAATCAATTAAAAAATGCGTAGGCGATTTTGGTAGTTTTGTTTATCTAACAACTGTCGTCATGGAAACCAAATTTTCCGCCAAGTTTAATTCTTTCTGCTCCAGTTTAAAAATCGATTATGAAAGCAATCGGGCATGGAAGGTGTTTGTAAGGAAATATTGTAAATGCCAGACTTTTAAAATGGTGAACAACAACGACAACGACAACAACAACAACAACAACAACAACAACAACAACAGCAACAGCAACAACAACAGCAACAACAACAACAACAAGAACAACAACAACAACAACAAAAGCAGCAACAGCAGCAACAATAACAACAATTGGGGCAATAAAGGAATTTTAACCCAAAATGGTGTACTTCCAAAATCTACCCACTTATAATTATTCAAGACCACCATGGCTGACATATTTATTCAAACCAAACAGAAATTCCTAGGACTTCACATACACTGACTGAACAAATGTATCTGGTTCTAAGACTAATTATCACTCACCATAGGGGGTGACAAATTGGCATGTAAATGGAAGGTTGTTATCTTAGGCTAAATTAATAATAATAACAACGTCGAATGACTAAGAATAAGTCTTGCTTGGTCTCAGTAATTTACTCCCATTTAATAACCATGGCATTTCCAAAGGGTTTTTAATTGTTCTGTATGCAAGGATACACGATAGGGTTTAACATTAGTTTATTTAGTTAATTTATTGCTTGGTTGGTGTGTACTAATTGTAGTTTATTTACGTTTACACCAAGAGCGTACAGTGTTTGGAAATGTCATAAACCGTTTATACCTTATGTATTTCCGACTAACAATAGCTATTATTGTATGAAATATTTCAATTTCTTTCCGAGAGCATGTTTTTCACTCATAGAAAATCTGTGAGTTCCTTATCAAACTTACTTCATATTCTAAAAACAACAACAGCAAAAAAACAAAAACACAAAAAAAACACAACAAAAAACAAAAACAAAACAACAACAACAACAAAAAGACTCAACAAAACTTTCCAGCCTAAAATTTATATAGATATAGATAGATAGATTGATAGATAGATAGATAGATAGATAGATAGATAGATAGATAGATAGATAGATAGATAGATAGATAGATAGATAGATGATAGATAGATAAATAAATAGATGGACATTCACATATATAAATAGGTTAGAGAGAGAGAGAGAAAGAGAAAGAGAGAGAGAGAGAGAGAGAGAGAGAGAGAGAGATAGAGACAGAGAGAGAGACAGAGAGAGAGAGAGACAAAGAGAAAAACAGAGAACGAGTAACGGGACCATGAAAATGGGGAGAGGCAAGGAGATCTTTTTATGAGCAGTATGGACCAGGGAGAAGATGTAGGCACTAACCGGGAGCAACTGGCCGAGCAAAACACATTTCTCTGGTCAATGATCTCTCTAGGGATATGCCTGGTATTGGCAACTTCTCGCCCCTGGTCTGGGTGGTTTTGTGGAGTGGAATGGTCGGGGTGAAAAGGGGCGGGGGTGGTAGGGTCTATATAGGTTCTTCGCAGGGGAGAAACGTCTCTCTCCGCCCCCTCTGTCTGTCTGTCTGTCTGTCTTCCATTCTCTTTTTCTCTCTCTTTCTTTCTTTCTCTCTCTCTCTCTCTCTCTCTCTCTTTCTCTCTTTCCTTTTCTATTTCTCTTTTTCTCTTTCTTTCTCTCTCTTTCTTTCTCCCTCTCTTTCTCTCTCTCTCTCCCTCTCTCTCTCTCTCTCTCTCTCGTAGTTTAGAAGGCGAGCTGGCCAATTGGTAGATGAATGGAACCCCAAACGGGAGGTCTTCTGTTCGAAACATATGCTTGGATAAAAACATTCTTTTTTCGATTTCGGTGCTTACTGGTTGGGTAGGTGTCAGTATAAGGTGACATGGCGAGCTGAGACAGGAGTTCTGGTATCCCTGCACAGTGTCTGTGTGAAAAGCATGTAAAATCTTCAGACATCCCTATTGAGACACATCCACGATATAGTCTTGCTGCTGACGTTGGGCAGTTAGTAACGAACTCAACTCATCCCCTTCGGCAGCACGTATAAGGGGAGATGCAAGGATCTAAAGCCGAGACCTAGTGGCGGGAACCAGTAACTAGGTACTTGTAACCAGAGGGGTGGGGATGGGGGGCGCGGTTGCCCTGGCGTAGAACATCGGCAGCGCGGTGGCCCTGGGGTAGAACATCGACTTCCGATGCAAAAGGTCCGGGCTCAAACCTTGGCGTTTGCGCTCCCTACCGGTTGGGTCGGTGTCAGTTTAATGTGACTAGCTGAGACAGGAGTTATGGCATCCCCGCCTTCTCTCATATGTAGCAGCACATAAAATTGTCAGAGATCAGTCTTGGGACCCGGTTATAATATAGTCTATATAGTGCTGATGTTGGACGTTAAACCAACTCAACTCAACAACAGTAACTAGGGTCCAGGAACGAGGGACTAGGGAGAAAAAGCAGTAACTAACAAGCAGCAATCGCTCGAGAAAAACACATTTCTCTGGTCAATGATCTCTCTGGGGATATGCCTGCTATTGGCAACTTCTCGCCCTGGCTTGGATGGTTTTGTGGAGCGGAGTGGGTGGTGATGGGTGAGGGTCGATATAGAAACTCTCTCTCTCTCTCTCTGTCTCTCTCTCTCTGTCTCTGTCTGTCTCTCTCTCGGTCTCTCTGTCCTCTCTCTCTCTTTCTCTCTCTCTCCCTCTCTCTCTCTCCCTCCCTCTCTCTCTGTCTCTCTCTCTCACTCTCTCTGTCTCTCTTCCACTAGGGGGGTGGCCCTGGGGTAGAACATCGGCTTCCGACGCAGGAGGTCCGGGGTTTGAGCCCTGGCGATTTCGCTCCCTACTATTTGGGTCGGTGTCAGTTTAATGTGACTGGAGGAGACAGGAGTCATGGTATCCCCGCCCTGTCGATATAGAAACTCTCTCTCTCTCTTTCTCTCTCTCTCTCTCTCTCTCTCTCTGTCTCTCTCTCACTAGGGGGAGGGGGCGGTGGCCCTGGGGTAGAACATCGTCTCCCGACGCAAAAGGTCCGTAGATCGAGTTCTAGCGATTTCTCTCCCTACTGGTTTGGTCGGTGTCAGTTTAATGAGACCGGCTGAGACAGGAGTCATGGTATCCCACCCATGTTTCGTGTGTGGAAGCACTTTAATAATCAGACTTCAGTCTTGGGTCCCGTGAACAATATAACCTGATGTTGGACGTTAAACCAGCTGTCCTTGTTGCGGAGATGAATACAAATTAATCTTCAAAGGCTTTTAACCAGCATCCTTTTTTTTTAAAAATCCACAAATAAATGAACAGTCTTAAAACTAGAATAAGCAAACACGTAGAACAAAGTTGGTAAATGCAATGGTCACAGACAACAACAATTTGTGTACGTATTCATGCGATGGTTGTGAAAAAGAGAAAACTCTTTGAAAGCCAAAAAAAAAAAATGGTGTTTTAAAGTCTGTTGATATTTGATCAATTACTGAAGCGATAAAATAATAATTATTCATTCAGCTCACACAAAAACATTAAATTATTGCTTCACAAAACATAATATGAATAGATCTATGCTTATAAGATCCAAGGATAATAGTAAAGCATAACGTATTGATTATGGGCATATGATATAGACGAATAGCATTTACCTGTATACATAATTATGTTATACAATGTAAAATGAATATCTGTGATATAATTATAAATAATATATATAAATATTTTTATATTACGTAACACTTTTTATGTATGTCTGAACTGTGTCAGGTTGATCTTGCAAGTCGACAGTGTGCTTCGATTTTGGCATAAATCATCTTCTCTGCTGTTAATATAATCAATACAAACTATTTCATTCCCTCATTTCTGCTTAATAGTGTACATAAGCTTCTGATAAGATATAGATAAAAACCAATTTGCCCATTTTTAATATGAATATTTAGTGTTGTGATATTGAATCAAATGTATTATTGTACGACAAAAACAAAAACAAACAAAAAACAACAACAAAAAACAACAACACTTCCCTATGGGATAATAAAAGCTTATCTTATCTTATCTTATATAAACGCAATTTTCACCGTAACAACGATATATCACTTACATTTGTACCACTTATGAAACTGCATTTTCATTTTTTTTTATTGACGAAAGAAAAATGAGATTTATATAATCGAATGGCATAGAGTACCCTTTAATAATCAAAATGGATATTGCCATAGAATATCATGAAGCAAAATCATTCTTTGGTGTAGAATATAATAAACGATTCAGCATTTTTGGTTTTTGTTTTGTAAAAAGCATAGTTTAGAAACAGTATCATATCTGGTTTGGAGCATGATTTGTAGACTAAAATGCGATGAAAAAAAATCTTATTAAAGCAAAAATAATAATATTATGCAAATACTAGTATCGTTAAAACAGATGCAAAACATTTCCGCATAAAAAAAACAATATTAAACAGGATCCAAAATGAATGGCAGCGGTGGGATTCGAACCCACGCCTCCGAAGAGACTGGTGCCTAAAACCAGCGCCTTAGACCGCTCGGCCACGCTACCACTTGCTCAATCGATTAACATAATGAATTGAGTTCTTATCTTGAACACTTACAAATTAAATTTGATACAAGATGTCACCGGAGCGTCATGAAATACCTGTGTCATCTTAGTGAGAAGAGAGCTTTTCATATAAATAGTAACAAATAAAAATCTCTTTTCCTACAAAGAATCAAATCCAAAAATGTATATACTATTATAATATAAGAGAGAGAGAGAGAGAGAAAGACAAATAGAGAAAGAGAAAGAGAGAGAGAGAGAGAGAAAGAGAGAGAGAGAGAGAGAGAGAGAGAGACAGAGAGACAGAGACAGAGAGACAGAGACAGAGAGAAGGACGAAGGAGGGAGAGCGAAAAAGGGAAAAAGCACTGGCGATAAAAAAAAATTAATGGCAGCGGTGGGATTCGAACCCACGCCTCCGAGGAGACTGGTGCCTTAAACCAGCGCCTTAGACCGCTCGGCCACGCTACCGGTTGGTAAGACCAATGTAAACAAATTCATCCCATTCAGCGTTCATTAAATTTTCTGGGCACCATCAAGCACCGGACGGACCTACGCACCTTTTTTTGTATTTAGTGCGTCCAGTGAACATTTATTATTTCGGTTTTTGCTTTTTAAGCTGCTATTTTTTTTTTGTATTTTGCCTTATTGATCTTTTACCGTGGGCTTTAAATTTAAAATTCCATGTTATTTTAACAAGATATCAAAACGTTTAATCGTTCATCATAAGTTTCAAGTAGTGGTGATTTTGTTTAGCTATAACACTGGCAATACTTTAGGTTTTTTATTTCCCATCAGGTGGTTTAATGTTTATGTAGATTTATTCATATAAGTTTATTTTTGCATGGCACTTACATAATAATATATTGTATGTATTTCGGTATAAGTGTATTTATTACATGACATTTGCAGATAAATTTCGTGTATATTAGTTTATAGTATAGTATGTGAAAAGCGCATTGAGATTTTCATGTAAGATGGAAAGCGCTTTATTAATCAAATTTATTATTCTTATTATATTAGCCGCTTTTAGAAATTACCAATTTTAGAGTCATTAATCTGCAATTCAAGAAAACTTGGTTAAGAAATGAACATAGTACTTCCTCAAATGTCAATACATTGTCCATAAATCCCCAAAAATCATAAACTCAAATACTTATTTGATAAAGTACTTAAGATTTTACATTTTAAAGTAATGTCTAAAAAAGGAATATCAAGACAACTAGATCCAATTTTATGAATTAAAAAAATAAATAAATTAAAAACCACAACTCTGGTGTTTGCAAAATACGCTCTTAAAGTTGATGTACAGCATTGTGCATAAATTCCCCAAAATCATAAACTAAAATAATTATTTATTAAATTACTTAAGATCAGGAATTTAAAGTAACACTAAAAATGGATATCATCAAATCAAGACAACTAGGTCTAACTTTAGGATCTTTTTATTTTAACTTTCATTATTATATTTTATTTTACTTTGTAAATTACAACTTTGATGTTTACAAAATACGCTCTTAAAGTTGATGTGTTACGTTCTCGATAATTTTTTATACATGTAGTTGAGTTGATTTGACCCCCCGATTGGGATACCATAGATCTACCACTTGCCTCAGTTCGGCCCGGTTTCGTTTTCCATAAAAATAAATAGAGCGGACCAATCTTACCTCCTTAATATCTTTGGCAACACTCTCGTATTTGTGTCCGCCTGTCTATAAAACAAATTATCGCGCGAGAAAACAATCACTCCTGTCCTACTCTCAGCGTCTAAACATTTTGTCCTAAACCTCTAAGTACAAACAGAGAGTAGATTAATTTTTAATCGTCCGGATTAAATATCACGTATTTCAATGTAGATGTCGGACCTCTAAATCTAGATTTACATACTTGTTGTACTTAGTAAAACTCTTCTCTACGTCTAAACATTCCGTCCTAGATCACTAATTACAAGCAGGGAGTAGATTTAATTGCCCGAATTAAATATCACGTATTTGAATGTAGAAGTTGGGCCTCTAAATCTAGATTTACCTCTTCGTTGTACTTAGTAAAACTCTTCTCTACGTCTAAACATTCTATCTTAGACCACCAAGTACAATCAGGGAGTAGATTTAATCGCCCGAATTAAATATCATGTATTTTAATGCAGATGTCGGACCTCTAAATCTAGATTTACCTCTTCGTTGTACTTAGTAAAAGTCTTCTCTACCTCTAATCGCCCAACTCATTATGCATTTGAATACCAATTTAGTCGGGGGTCTAAATCTACCGCTTTGTTGTACTTTACAATCCTCTTATCTACATCTAAACATTCTATCCTAGAGTGCTAACTACAAGCAGGGACTAGATTTAATCGCCCGACTCATTATACATTTGAATACAATTGTAGTCGGGGGTCTAAATCTACCTTTTTGTTGTACTTTGCAACCCTCTTATCTACATCCAAACATTATGTCCTAGAGAGCTAACTACAAACAGGTTTAGATATACTCACCCAACTCAATATGCATTTGAATGCCAATTTAGTCGGGGGTCTAAATCTACCGCTTTGTTGTACTTTGCAAACCTCTTATCTAAATCTAAACATTCTATCCGAAAGTTATACAAGTAGAGACTAAATTTAATCGCTCGAATCATTATACATTTGAATACAATTGTAGTCGGGGGTCTAAATCTACCGCTTTGTTGTACTTTACAACCCTCTAATCTACATCCAAACATTCTATCCTAAAGTTATACAAGTAGAGACAAAATTTTAAATTCACTCACCCAACTCAATATGCATTTGAATACCAATTTAGTCGGGGGTCTAAATCTACCTCTTTGTTGTACTTTACAACCCTCTTATCTATGTCTTAAACATTATAGTATCGATCCATCGATATCCCATCTCCACTGCTCAATGATGGAGAAGAGGCGGAGGAAAATAACTCGACATCTGTAGCGATACTTGAATGGATCAAGTTTGGTGTCGACAGCTGAGCGTGAGGTATATATAGATCTAGATAGTAGAGGCATTGCGTTAAGGGACCCAAAGCAAGAATGACGTCAATAGGAGTAGAATGCATAAACAAGACGTAACTGACGTCATAACAATATATAAGAAGGCTTACGACGCGACGTAAGCCACGTCATGTTTGTGCATTCTACCATAGGTAAAGGAATCTGCAACTGTGTTTTATCATAGATTTATTGATAAGATAAGATAAGACAAGATAAGATAAGATAAGATAAGATAAGATAAGAAAAGATAAGACAAAACCTTATTGTCCATGGAAGAAATGGTTATTGCCCAGACTTAAGGAGCCAATGGGCGATCAGATAATCCCATGCCTAAAGGCCGTGATTATGCTATCCGTTAACGTAGAGTGTAACGCAAAGTCTGGGATATCGACGCGTTTAGAGCCAATAATCATATTTTGAACTGGCCCTGAGTCACATTAAACTGACACCGATCCAACTAGTAGGGGGCAAAATCCCCAGGGTTCGAACTACGGACCTCCTGCGTCGGAAGTCGATGTTCTAGTACTTCTAACCCAGGGCTATCGCGACAAATTCCGGTTTTTTACGGGAGAGGAACCGCTACTCTACGAGCTTGTAGTTTTCAGGGATGTATAAAAGTTGGACGGGAAACGTTTCAGCTGTTTTGGGACATGCAAGCATTCGCTGTCCATGAATTAGAGAGAGAGAGAGAGAGAGAGAGAGAGAGAGAGAGAGAGAGAGAGAGAGAGAAAAGGAAGAGAGAGAGAGAGAGAGAGAGAGAGAGAGAGAGAAAGATAAAGAGAGAGAGATAGACAAAGAGACAAAAGAGAGAAAGAGAGTGAGTGTGTGTGTGTGTGAGAAAGAGACAGTTTGTCGAAGTACAAAAGCCTTTTAGCCCTTTTCACAGTAGAGCTGTACAACACTGTAGTATGCTTACGACTCGTCTTAAAATATAGTGCTAACGAATAGTTGTAAGTTACTGCGACGTTGTACTTCCGACATTAGATCTATGTGGAACTTTGTTCAACAGCGTGTGCCAAATGAGGAGATCGTGTGTTCTCTCTGAAGGAAACGGATGCAAATTGCAGGGAGAACTGAAGAACTTAGAACTATTGAGATTGTGGTGGGGTTGTATACATTATAATAATCATTGTCATAAACCGCTAGGAAAAGAAAAGTGAAGAAAAAAAAGAAGGAAAGAATAAAAGTATTGTGGAAAAACGTAGAGCGAGACCACCTAGTTACTCCTTTACGGGTATTAATTCTTTTGACTTGGCCCATTATATTCCATACGGCAACGGACTGTAATCCCATGAGGATAATTAGCATACGGCAACGGACTGTAACCCCATGAGGATAATTAGCATAGCATCACTATAATTGTACTAGCTTGCCCAGTTATCATGCCCTCACTTTGGATGCCATTGACAATGATGATGGTACACTAGTGGTACGTACAACGTTGTAGTAAGCTTCTCATTTTTGTATAGACTTTTAAGACACGTCGTAAGCTTACAACAACGTTGTACTTACAAACCTTGACTTCGCAGTCACCTAAGAGCCAAACTCCACTAGAGAGTCACTTTGAAGTCATCATCGAAGGCCATGGACTACCAAGTGAAAATGAAATGATGACGGCATATATCTGTGTACAGTGGAATTGGCTTTAAAACAGTACCTGTAAAAAGTCAACTTTGACTGAAAATCAGCATCACATATGACTGCCTCAGTCTATCTATCTATCTATCTATCTATCTATCTATCTATCTATCTATCTATCTATCTATCTATATCTATTTCTACATCCATCTATCTATCTATCTATCTATCTATCTATCTATCTATCTATCTCCCTACCTCTATCTATCTATCTATCTATCTATCTATCTATCTATCTATCTATCTATCTATCTATC
>RQTK01000440.1:207578-219623 GCA_003991915.1 Elysia chlorotica
TATTATTATTATTATTATTATTATTTTTATTATTATTATTATTATTATTATTATTATTATTATTAATATTGTTTTATTATTATTACTATAGTTGGAAAATGGATCAAGAATTTTAAGATTGAAAGTAAAGCGACGGCTATACATAATGTCATCTTAGTGGTCAAGCAATACATTTGTATGATTCTCTGGTGTAGATTTTTATATTGCTTGTATACTACTCTGTATTTTTTTTAATTTCATATTGTTTTTCTCATAATAAAAAATT
The DNA here is from genome assembly GCA_003991915.1 of Elysia chlorotica. NCBI lineage: Eukaryota > Metazoa > Mollusca > Gastropoda > Plakobranchidae > Elysia > Elysia chlorotica. Next base: position 207,844 of record RQTK01000440.1, read on the forward strand.
CAATGAACTTTTTTTTCGGTTTGGAAGGCTTAAATTGAACTTTTTCCAAATTTATGTTTTAAATTAAGTGTGTTGTTCTAAATTTTGAAAGAAAACAGAAAACAAACAAACAAACAAACAAACAAACAAACAGACAGACAAACAAACAAACAGGAAGTATATTATTCACAAACTTGATACCCTATATTACTATAAATGTTAAGAAAAAATTAAAATCATATAGATGTGGAAATTTTAATTCTAATGCTCCCAGATATAAAGATAAACTACCTGTCAGTATTACACTATGCTTTAAATGCCATAGAATTGTATCATTAATTTTTGTTTACCAAGCTTATTTACTGAACAAATTAATGCAAAAACGATGGATTTTCAATTGACTTGTGAGAAATTCATGAGATTTATTCATAATTATTATGAGGTAGAGGAATAAGAAATGAGCTAGGATTTGAAATCACAGACGAAAAGTTGCTAAGTGAAAAAAGAAAAAAAATGCAACAATTATACTTCAACATTCCTTAGTAAAAAAGTGCGGGTATTTGTAAAACATTGCGCTCTTTTCAGTTAGGCATACATATACATACTTATTTTTAAGGTATTTCATTATAACACCGGCTTTTTCTGGATTGAAAGTTTTACTTGAGCTTGTCTAAGGCGAAGCGGCTATTGCGTTTGATGTATTCGAAGCCTCATTAAAATAACAGATCAAGTCACCAAATTGACTGAAATGAACTCAGTTTTGTATAACAACGGTAAGACTAAAGAGTGATCTACAACCTTTAAATTATTATGATAGTTTAGACAGAATGCTACACAGTGTATTTTTTATAAGCCGTCTAGCCTACAGGCCTAAGAGCCCAGCAATGTAAACTGCCCCAATTGTGTTTAATACTATGTTAATATAGCTCACTTTGATGCGAACGCGAAATGAAAATGTTAGTTTAATTCGGTGACTTTGTTATTTTTTAGAAAACTTGGGGTTTATCCAAGGCTTCCAAATATAGCAAGCAAAATTACCGAAGTAGACGAAAGATTGCAATTAGAGTCTAACTTTGTTATTCAATTAAAATAGTAGGCGCAATTGGAGGCTGAGTCCAAGTGAATTATTGTATTAAAATGGTAGGCGCAATTGGAGGCTGAGTAGGCAAAGCAAAAACGCCTCTCTGAGTAGCAATTTGAACTAACTATAGTAAGAGTTAATTATAGATAGATCACTGTAACCCTTATTACGCTAAAAATTAATGTGTTCACTCCGTTATTTCGGTGACTTGGCCTGTTTTAAAGGAGGCCTCGGCTTAAATTCCATTTCAGTTAATTTTAAAAGCCCACAAAAGACGTGTCAAATTTAGACCTATATAAATGAATAATTATGCAAATCCGTAGATGTTTGACCCAGTCTAGTCTGTTGTTTAAATTGTTCATTTTTTGTTTGAGTTTTTTATCTTATTTGTTTTATCTATTGATGACAGAAAAACAAAACAATGTTATATTGTATGCCTTCTAACGTTGCCCAGGTTCTATCTCTCGGCCTCTCTCTCTCTTTCTCTCTCTCTCTCTCTCTCTCTGTCTCTGTCTCTCTCTCTTTCTCTCTCTCTCTCCTCCCTCTCTCTCCCCTCTCTGTCTCTCCCTCTCTCTCTTTCTCCCTCCCTCTCCCGCTCTCCCTCTCCCTCTCTCTCTTTCTCTCTCTCTCCCTCTCCCCCCCCTCTCTCTCTCTCTCTCTCTCTCTCTCTTTCTCTCTCACTAACCCACACCCACACACAGACACAAACACAATTTCTATTATGTCCATATCTAGCACATTCTTATGTCGTATAAAGTGCACAGTTCTTGCTGTTGTTGATCCAAAGTTAAGGCAAGGCAACCACTACAATAAGGCTTGAAAAGCACATGTAGGCTAAGTGGGTTCTTCGTTACGATGACTTGTTCCACATGCTTAGTTGCATTTTGTCCATTTTGTCCATTTCTTCAATTAGCCTATTTTGTCCAGTTCATGATTTCATCTTGTCCATTTGGTCCTTTTTCCATTTTTCCAGTTTGTCCTTTTTCCATTTAGTCCATTTTGTTCGTTTTGTCCTTTTTGTCAATTTTGACCATATTTTAGTTCATGTTGTCCATTTTGACTTTTTTCTCCATTTTTTGTACATTTTGACAATTTTTTTTTTAAATCAGTGAACATTTCCTAAAGTTATGGTTCTGGAAGGCTGTTTTCTTTGCATTTCATCGCGTCTCATGTCAGCAGCAAGACTTTATCGTGGATTGGTCCCAAGACTAAAATCTGACAATTGTACGTGCCGCCACACGGAGACGCTGCGTGGATCCCAGATATTTTGTCTGAGCCGGTCAATATATTATGTTGGCACCAACCGGCGCTGAAGTGAACATTCGTGCTCCAGCCGATTAAGAAAACAAACAAAAACAAGACAAGAAAACAAGTGATCAGCCTCCATGTCGAATATTGATGTTGATTTTTATCCGATTATATATAAGAGCTTCGCGTGTTTCAAGATCTGATTTTGCGCGAATCACGACATCGAAGAGAAGTCTGTTACTTGCGTTGCTTTTTTGTTGTTGTTGTTTCTTGCTTATTTGTTTGCAGCTTGGCATCCAAAATTGAGCAGTGTATAGAAAATGCCCATATTGTGGACGGGTCCCAAGACTGATGTCTGACGCCACTGAGAGACAGTGCGAGGACACCATTGTCATTTGTCTGAGCCGGTCAAATTATACTCTTCACTGACACAAATATTGGACGAAAATATTAAATATGACCAATCACGAGTTTTGAACCAGCGGCCTTCCAAATGGGAGACCACATCGAAGAGGTGTTGCCACTTGCATTGCAGTAGAGGTTCCAAATTTCCCATTTGTTTATCGTCTCCTGTATTCTGAGAAAGGATCCATTACGACGAAGGGATACCGTATTGGGAAACTGGGATATGCGCTGCTAATACTAATGTATTACTCGTCTAACATAAAATCCAGCAGTAAAGAAACCAATAACACTGCTTAAGTTGGGTTGAGTTGAGTTGATTAACGTCCGTTGTGAGCACCATATATAGGCTGTGTTGCTGTATTGTGGATGGGCGCCAAGTCAGTTTTACGTTGTTCTTGTTGAGTCGGTTTAACTTTCAACATCAGCACTACATAGGCTATATTGTGGACGGACCCAAATACTAACGTCTGACAATTTTATGTGCTGCCACACACGAGACAGGGCGGGGATGCCATGACTCCTGTCCCAGCCGGTCACATTATACGGACTCAGTTTTACGTCGTTCTTGATGTTGTTGAGTTGGTTTAACGTCCAAAATCAGCACTATATAGGCTATATTGTGGACCGCCCTCAAGTCAGTTTTACGTGCTGATAAACAGAGTCTAATCGGAATCTTGAGCTGATATTGAACCTTCAATCTTCTGATGAGTAGTCAAGCGTTCTTCCTTGGGACCACCACGCCGTCTCCATTTGAAGTTCAAAGCTTGTGTCCGTCCACGTCTTTATGAGGAGATTGTAGATCTGTGTGATTGTGGTCCATCTGGAAAGAAAAAAAAATAGGGAGTTGTTGTTTATTGTATTGAATTGAAGAAAACAGTCATGTGTGAACCTTAAAAAGTTACAATGTAGTATTAAAATATATTGCTAGAACTGTAGGAATAGTTAAATAGCTCCCCCCCCCCCACACACACATACACAACTTAATAACTTAATATCAGAGAAGGAGAAAGGGGGGGGGGAGGGGCGTTCAATGATCGGATAGAATAATAGTTGAGCAAATATTATCTCTGAATAAGATTTAATAATGGAAAAAAATTTAAGGCATCACAGTTGCATACATTTAGAACTGGGGGGAAACAGAGAAAGAAACACACACACACAACGAAAATAATGAAAAAATATCGTTTATAAGAAGTAATATTAATCTCCGAGAGAGAGAGAAAACATATAAATCAAGAGTCCAATGAAGAAAAACTAAATATATCTAACAAAGAGAGAAAGCAATAGAAAACCTTCTACATATACATGCAGAAAACATACGAATAGCTTCATCAAGATAACAAAGAAGGAGATGAAAAAAACACCAAAAAAACAACAACAACAACAAAACCCACACACCTCAGGGAACATAAATAAGGAACAGATGGACATGTTGGAAAACAAAAGACGTGTGGAATTTCCCGATCCCCAGTAGGCTAGCTATGCACCACTTTGGCCTGATGATATTCACGGAACGCATTCAGCTGAGAAGGCGGTGATCGCCCCAGAAAATCGATCAACCGCCTGAAAACTGCATGTTTTGGGGTCTATTTTAAAGGAAACGTGGCCTTGAACCCAATGTCTGAAATAATGGCACATCTGGGGAGGAAGTACGTCACTGCAGGAGGACAGTGCAAAAAGGTCGGGGAAAATGTTAAAGACTTTGCGATGTACATGATGAGAATGTATGACGTAATTGCGACGTAAAGAGCGTTGGTTTATTTAAAGCGCTCATTGGGTCCTAAGCAAGGCGTCCAAAAATAAAAGGCCAAGTTACCGAATTGAAAGAAGTGAAAAGATTTTTATACACCAAGGATAACAGTGATTTTATTTCCTTTAATTTTAAGCATAGATAGGACAGATTGATACTTAGAGAGTATTTTTCAGCCCACACAATCAGCCTACACTGCAAACATGTAAACTATCCTATCTATGTTCGCACTATTTTGGGTTATTTTGGAAATTCATAGATCTATATGATCGGTTATTTGATATCTAATTTGCTAAATAAAAGTTGCGCAGCGCGATGCGAAGATGTTCTAATATGGTTCATCTTGATTCTTGCTGTAAGTTTATGTACATTCCTTATTGGCACCACAAATCTAAGACGGGGCTATGATTTGACGCCTTACTCATCGTCCTCGTTTTTTCTAAGGGCTGGGTTATCACAAAACGTCTATTATGGTATGTCAAATCTCATGGTTAAAAGGAAGAAAAAACGCTTTTACGGAATTTAACGTAAAAATTTGAGAATGTTTATCACAAATTAGATTATTCCACAGAAAATCGGTAAATTCATTTTGAAGTGTCGGTTTTCCACAATCTATTATTAGATCATTTTCCTGCCTCATTTAATTCAAGTATCATGAAATGCCAAATATAATTATGAGCATGGCGTGCGGGAATTTCGTAACAGCTAAATAACAATAATAAAAAAAAGATAGATCTAGCTAGATTAAAAGCCTTGAGTAAGACCTAAATAATAAATATTTATTATAAGGCGACGCAAAGTTTATAATGAATTATTTTATTTTAGTAAGCTTGTTGGTAGAAAGATAAACAATACAGGCTATTACAAAAAAATCAAACCGACCATACTCCCCCCCCCTCCCCCCCAATATGTTGTCTTTTTCTGTTCCTTATTTTGGCGATAAATACCCCTTCCTCATACGTTACGCAAAATAAATTATTGTTTTTCCTCCATCAATCAGAGACTGACGGCAAAATCAATGCTTTTCTTCTGGTGGTATTGGGGGAAATAGCAATGCGTTTTTGTCTTATTGCCTGCCAAAATACAAAGAGCATGCAAATGCAAAAAAGAGCAAAAACAAAATAACAACAACAGCAAAAATCCACCAGGGAGAACGGCATGGACGACGACAAAAAATATGAGCAGCAAGAGGAACAACAACAACAACAACAGCAACAACAACAACAGCAACAACAACAACAACAACAACAACAACAACAACAACAACAGCAGCAGCAGCAGCAGCAGCAGTTACAACAACTGTCAACATTCAAACGCATTTTTCTCTTTCTATTCCTTGGAAGATTTTGTGGAATGACTAACGTTCAGAACCGCCAGACACAGTTATTACTTCTCAGGGGAGTGGGGAGGGGGAGAAAAAGATAGAGAGAGAGAGGGAGAGAAAGGGAGAGAGAGTGGAAGAGAAAGGGAGAGAGAGAGAGGGTGGGAAGGAAAGAAGAGAGAGCGATGAAAAGACAGAGGCAGAAAGACAAATAGAGAAAGAAAGAGAGAGAGAGAAACAGAGAGAGAGAGAGAGTCAGAGACAGAGAGAGATTGTGTGAAGGAGAGAAAGTGACAAAGAAAGCAAAAAAGGTAAAAAAGAGAACTCCTTTATTGGGTCAGTTGGTAGAGAGCAGCGATGGATAACGCAGCCAACAAGACCACGTGACTTAGGGCCTCTCGCAGTGCCTGCCTCTGCGTACACATATTTCTCTCCTAGGTGGACATAGCTCTGTTGTGTTTACACTCAATTCTCTCTTAGGTGGACATAGCTCTGTTGGACCTATTCTCAGACCGCTGGATGCTATACGGGCGATGGATGAGAGTCAGAGATTTGGAAGGAAAGAAGAAAAAAAAGAGGGGGGGTGGGTGGTGGAATGGAGGAATGGGTTATCTCATCTTGTGATTGTATGACAGGGAGAGAGAGAGGAAGAGGAAGAGAGAGAGAGGGAGAGAGAGGGAGAGAGAGAAGGAGAGAGAGAGGGAGAGATAGATAGATAGATAGATAGATAGATAGATAGATAGATAGATAGATAGATAGATAGATAGAGAGAGAGAGAGAGAGAGAGAGAGAGAGAGAGAGAGAGAGATAGAAGGAGACTGAAATCTATATATGGACAAGGGACAAGCCCTGTAATCGATGAATTGGCCATAACCGAGTCCCGCCGTTCAGTTCTTGTGCAGTGTCCAATATTTGCTGAACCCCAGGCACATTATTAACTTGGATGGCCTTCCATGTAATTTTATCGAGGGCAGGATATTTTCATATATTCTCATCGTCTTTGCCTTTTTTTCCCATCTTTTTTCGTCTTTTGAAGTCATATAAAGCTTAAAATTGAAAACTGTTGTGAAAAAGGTAAAAAAAAAGTTGGGGTTGTAATAATCGTAGGACAGGGTGAGAACTGGTGAAGGTGGTAGAGCATTGGTGTTCCGATTAGATAGTTCCTGGTTTGAATCCCAAGGTTGGTTGAAAATGTATTTTTCCAATTCTGGCTCTTTGGAGTTGGGTAGGTGTCAGTATAATGTGATCGGCTGGGACAGGAGTCATGGTATCCCCGTAATGTCTTTGTGTAGCAGCACTTAAAATTGTCAGACATTAGGATTTTGACCCGTCCACTATGCTGACAAAGGATGCTGATGAACCAACTCGACTCAATTGTTGGCAAAATGAAGTATATATATAATATGTGTATCTTCCAGAATTAGTTTCTAATTATAGTTATACCGTTGGACGATAAACAGGATGGTAATAATATAAGATAACAAAAACATTAACAACAACAACAGTAACAATTATAAAGCTTAAAATTGAAAACTGTGGTAAAAAAGGTAAAGAAAAGTTGGGGTTGTAATATTGGAAAGGACAGGGTGAAAACTGGTGAAGGTGGTAAAGCGTTGGTGTCAGGATCGCAGGTTCCTGGTTCAAATCCCACGTTTGTTTGAAAATGTATTTGTCCGATTCCGGAACTTACTTGTTCGTGTCAGTATAATGTGAATGGCTGAGGCAGGAGTCATGGTATCCCCGCAAAGTCTTTGTGTTGCAGCATTTAGAATTGTCAGACGTTAGGATTTTGATCCGTCTACTATGCTGACAAAGGAGGGTGAGGAATTAACTCGACTCAATTGTGAGCAAAATTAAATATATTATAATTATGTATCGTCCTGAATTAGTCTATCATTATAGTTATAACGTTGGATGCTTCACAGGATGGTAGTAATAAAAGATAACAAAAACATTAACAACAACAAAAACATCATTAACAAAAACAGCAACAATAACAACACCTATAACAACAACAGCAACAACAGTAACAATACCAATAACAACAAAACACAACAATAACAATATCAATAAAACACCACAATCAATAAAAACAACAACAACACCAACAACAACAACAACAACAACAATAACAACAACAACAACAACATCATCATTAACAACAACAGCAGCAATATGAACAACATCAATACCAACAAATTTGCTCCATAATAGCCCATACAAGCGACATAATTACAAAAAGCGGGTAATTGTTTGCAGTACCATTAGACCCTTATATCGTATCACTGTCTGGATTAGTCAATAATTATTATTAGCTGTAAAAATAAACCTTTAGACCCATTATAAAGTCAGATTTCTGTGCGGTTAAGTGGAGAAAAAAAATGTAAATTCAACCAGAAAAATTCCACCCTGATGGTCTGTATGGGTAAAATAAAATATTTCCTGGCATTGCAGAATGATAAACGTTTTCGTGGGTCTCTGTATGGAACTTGAAAGTTATTGAGTATTACAATACGGAAATCCAGTTTTGAATAACGCTAAAATGAGTTTTTCAGAAAACAAAAAGACATATGGCAAAAAAGAACAACAACAACAACAACGAATCCTGAGAGCCATGTTTGATGTTGACGTTGTTGTATTATACTTGTGTATGTAAGTTTCTTTTTTTTCCTTATTTTCTCTGTCTGTCTTTGTCTCTGTTTGTCTGCCAATCTCTTTCATTCTCTTTCATCTCTCTCTCTCTCTCTCTCTCTCTCTCTCTCTCTCTCTCTCTTTCTCTCTTTTCTCTTTCTACCGCTCTAAATATATTTCTCGGTCTTTTTCGCCCCCCCCCTCTCTCTCCTCTCTCCTTTCAAACATTTCACCTCGTTAAACCCTGTTGTTTTTTCAACTAACACGCACACTCACAAAAACAAACACACACAGAGAGTAAATCGAGACGTGAATTCGATCCCATTTTTCGAGTGAGTACTAACTTAGCTCAGCCCAATACGGGTAAGTTTTAACAGCCCACAGGGGTGAGTAATGATAGGAGGAAATCGAAATTAAAGAGTAGAAAGCTACACCTAGATCTGAATTGTAGATCTAGACCTAGATAGATCTAGGTCGTGAGACAATGAGGTTTGCTTAGAAGTGACACTAGATGAATGAGTTTTGCATAGATAGATAGATAGATAGATAGATAGATAGATAGATAGATAGATAGATAGATAGATAGATAGATAGATAGAGAGAGAGAGGGAGGGAGAGATAGAAAGAGAGAGAGAGGGAGGGAGAAAGAGAGAAAGACACACACACACACACAGATTATCTTATTCAAAAAAACATATTTTTTATTTTGTTATTGTTTCTTAGATTGTGGAGTACCAAAAATAAATAAAATAAATATTCCGGGATTTTCAAGGTAACACTGTCTAAATATCGATTACAGGGGTTCTTATCGTCACGATTACACAACCAACAACACCAGACCAATTATTGCTAAGGATAAAAATAAGAAGGAATGGAAAACTAATTTAGATTAATCGATACCAAAAGATTTAAGGGGCCCTCCGAGAGAGAGAGGAAAAAAAAAATCTTTATTTGGCCCAAGGCGGTATGAGAGAATGCAAATAATCTCTAAGCAAATCGAATCAATGGTAGCTAAGGGAGGGAAAGATGAAGGAGGAAAGGAGGGAAGGGGGGAAGGAGGGAAGAAGGGAAGGAGGGAAGGGGGGAAAGATGAAGGAAGGAAGGAGGGAAGGAGGGAAGGAGAGAAGGAGGGAAAGTGAGAAGGAGGGAAGGAGTGAAGGAGGGAAGGAGGGAAGGAGGGAAGGAGGGAAGGAGGGAAGGAGGGAAGGAGGGAAGGAGGGAAGGAAGGATGGAGGGAATGAGAGAAGGAGGGAAGGAGGGAAGGGGGGAAGGAGAGAAGGAGGGAAGGAGAGAAGGAGGGAATGAAGGAAGGAGGGAAGGAGGGAAGGATGAAGGAGGGAAGGAGAAAATATGACTGGGGAAACGAGAAAGTCTACAACAACAAATGCAGAATAATAGGATAGCTTGAAGAATGAAGAGTAACGAATGCGAAAGAAATGAAATGAGGTTAACGGAGGAAGAGAGAGGAAAAAGAGAGAGATAGAGATGTATAATCATTGATAGAGACAGAGATGTCTGGAATTCTTATAGGCTAGGAGTGCGGGGGGTTGGAAATATAGGGAAATAAATTAATTCAACCTTATAGCATTTCCACAAACACATACATACACACACACACACACACGCATATACGCAAACACCAAAAAAAAAAAAAAGAACAAAATAAGTACATTATCATGAAAATAACAAATACAATTTTTTTAGTATATGAACATGAGTGTAAAAAGTTGTGCCTATTATTATTTTCTACGATGGAGACACAAATACGCTAAATTTGGAAAGAAACTTAAAGAAATTATTACCAAATAAAGATTTAATTCATAATCAATACGGAGAGAAATTTGTGCAGAGGTAAATTGGACAGGAGTTAGCATTGAAAAAAAAAAACAAGGAAAAAGAAAACACGCCATAAAAATAAATCAATATTGGATAAAAAAAAATGTAAAATACTTTAAAGAGTTTGGAGCAAGGAGCTATAATAAGGTAAATCATTTTAAATAAAACTGAAATTTAAGTAATGAACTATGATAAGAAAATGTGTTTTAATTGTTTTAAAGGCTAGATCACTGTTACCCACGAATTTCTTGGAGATTTGGAATGGACAAAGCTGAAAGTATTAATTTTTTTCGTGTGCTAAAATGAAGTTATTTGTCATAAGCAACATGAAAGAAATAACCAGGAACCACACAATTTTAAAAGTGATATAAAACTCGTAACTAATAATCACCAAATCTTTTATCTTGTTAAAAGAACTATGATAAGAAAATGTGTTTTAATTGTTTTAAAGGCTAGATCACTGTTACCCAAACATTTCATGGAGGTTTTGGAATAGACAAAGGTGAAAGGATGTGATTTCGTCGTGTGCTAAAACTCAGTTATTTTTTTTTATAAGCAACAGGAAAAAAATATTCATAAACCACATTTGTTTTTCTAAAAGAGATATAAACCGCATAGCTATTAATCACCAAATCTTTTATCTTGTTAAAGGGACTACAGCATTATCATTGTTCTACCTTTTTGCCTTTTAAAATTTTATTTTTTGATTTAACAATAATTATACATTATCATTGTTCTACTTTTTTGCCTTTTAAAATTTTATTTTTTGATTTAACAATAATTATAATAATAATGCCAAACATTCTTACAACAGTGCGCTTTGAGCACGTCAAAATTTGCGACATTCTGGAAAAGAATTAAATTATTTGCTCACATGCTCTCGAGGGGTAATAAAAAATGACTAAGAGGACTTTAGGATCCGTAAGTACAACATCGGGTAGCTTACGATAAGTCGTAAGAATATGACATAAAAAGGCTTACGACGAGTCGTAAACTGCCGCGACATTGTACTTACGGCCCAAGTTTTTTTTTTAAAGTGAAAAAATGGCGAGCGTAAATACGCCTAAATTGGCTAAACAATGCATTTTTGGAGTGTTGAAAATGTTAACATTTCCATGTACGTATTTATAAACAAAAAATCGTAAATCTCTTTAACACCTTCAGGGCAAAGTAGGGCACACAGAAAGTTTTAAGTTTAAGCCGATTAAAATAGCCGTTTAGGCGCCAGCGCGGATTAAAAACTAGAAACGAGGCTCTTTTTTAATACAGGTAATCTACGCTTAAAGTAAAGAGCTATAGTATGATCGATAATTAATTTTAAGGATTATGAGTTTAAAGTAAAGAGCTATAGCATGATCAATACGTAATTTTAAGGATTACGAGTTTAAAGCAAAGAGGTATTTAAGACTGTCATAAAACGGTATGATCCAATCGAAAAAAATAGTTTTTGCTTTTTATTGTTATTATTATTATTACTATTATTATTATTATTATTATTATTATTATTATTATTATTATTATTATTATTA
>RQTK01000440.1:227172-239875 GCA_003991915.1 Elysia chlorotica
CAACAACAACAACAACAACAACAACAACAACAACAACAACAACAACAACAACATCAACAACAACAGCATCAACAACAACAGCAAGAACAACAAGTACAATAACAACAATAACAACAACAACATCACCAACATCAACAATACCAACAACAGTACCACTATGAGTGTGTTGTGACTGCTTTAAAATCCTACTTTCCTCCATAGCTAGAACCCATCTAGCCCAATCCTTGCATACAAAACTGAGTCCAGTGTTGGGAATTCTTTCTTTCCCCACAACGTAGACCAAAAGCCTGCGATTCATTATTAATAGGACTTCTAAAACAAGAGGCCTATAGCCAATCGATTCGATTTTTCCTTTCACCAGAGGAATGATAATATGGATCTACTGAAACCAACAACATGTTTCAATACCATTGAATAGGCTACGTAGTTTTACCAAAACAACAAAACACGTTATGAAAAACATCGTTTAAAGTCGGTATTATGTACTTGTGAAAGAAAAACTAAGCGTTTTTTTTATATAGGTTTTGTTCTTTTTCCACACACATACACACATTGCTCCCACCCCCACACCACCACACCTCCCTTTTACACACACACACACACAGTCTCTCTCTCTGCCTCTCTCTCTGTCTCTGTCTCTCTGTCTCTCTCTCCCTCTCTCCCTCTCTTTCATTCAATTATGAAGCTCTTTGAAAATAAACGATGAACTTCTTGTTTTCACATAGCCACAAGAACTGTAGCTACCTGTTAAATATATGGGTGATGCTTTTTTCAGCTACAACTTAATAAACAAAACAAAACCAAAACAAAACAAAACAAAAATGCCTGCACGAACTGAAAATACTTGTTCAATGGAAGGGTTATTCTTTTTCTCCATTTACCTAAAACAAAACAAAACAAAACAAAAACAAAAATTCTTTCATTCAGAACCACTTTTCTTTCAGTGCACATTTTGTTGACCATTCATTTAGTGCACCGATGCTTCACATTAATTTCAACAACGGGAATTTATTTTCAAAGTTGGAGTTTTGTAACGAGAGATTTAGTGCGCAAATTTGTGAAGTGAAGCTAGACTTGAGAAAGATTAGGGTGGTTGTTCAACATAGAATTAAATGAGAAAATAAGTAACATTATCGAAAATACTTTCTATTTTGATACGGGAAAATATTTTTATTGACTATAGACTCAAACGTAAGGAAAGGTGCCTGTAAAGAGGTTTAAATTTAATAGATTGGTAACAAAAGATATATTTTACGAGAAAAAATGAGGGTGAGAGAAACAGAGAGAGAGAGAGAGAGAGAGAGAGAGAGAGAGAGAGAGGCAGACAGACAGATAGAGACAGAGATAAAGATATAGAGAGAGACAGAGAGAGAGACAAAAAGAAAAACAGACTAAGAGTGAGAGTGTAAGAGGAGAGGATGATAGAGAGAGGGAGAGATGGAAAAGAGAGTGCGAGAAAGTACGTGAAAGCGAAAAACCCCCAGTATTTTTTCCGCATATTCTTACACATAATTTGTCTAAAAATATAGACTTCAGGCAAGTTGGGTTGCCAGTTTTCGGTAGATCTAAGGTTGAGAGGTTGAGAGGTAAATATTTCAGAATGACGGAGCGCTGACCGTGAACGGGCCGAGACAGAGACAATTGAACAGTGTCCCTTAGGCATCGTCGTCTTCTAATTACCTCGCTATGGTTCGGAAGGGTAGTACATGGTACCATGTAACTAGGTAACGTCCCAGAAGGGAAATCAGATGAGATTACCACTGGACCTGTATGGTCATTGGTCACTCCTAGATCCTAACCAGGGGCTTGCCAAAAAGGTAGGATGGACTGGTGGGTGGGGTAGTAATTATACAAGGGTGGAGGAGGGGAGTAGGTGAAGATGTAGGTGGAAGATGAGGAAGATGGATGGTTATGTAGGTATGTAGGTAGTTTGGTAGGTAGGTAGGTAAATAGGTAGGTAGACTGGAAGAAAGTGAGGTAGGTAGATACATGGGGCGTAAAATAGTTAGATAGATATATGGATAGTTAGATAGATAGATAGACAAACAGATAAATAGATAGATAGATAGATAGATAGATGGGTGGATAGATAGATAGATAGATAGATAGATAGATAGATAGATAGATAGATAGATAGATAGATAAATAGATAGAAGGATAGATAGACAACAGGCAATCTTAACTTTCTACGAAACAAGACAAAAAAAATTGGTTCACTGTAAAACATGTTTAAATATCATGTTCAGAAAATCCTTTTTAAAGTCTTAAAAAGGAAGCAACCGAGGACAAATAATAGTAAAAGGGTGCAGTAGAAAAGAAAAAGGCAAATGCCTTCAAATCAGCGTTCATGCAAAACATATAAACAATAGGAAAGGGGAAACGTTAAAAAGAGATTAAGTGTGTAAGAATTGTGAGGGTATAGGAAAAGGTCAAAAAGTCGCGTTAGATAAAAAGGCAATTGAGAGCAGTTGTGAAGAAAGGTTAACTGTATCCTTAGGGAGTAGAAGGAAATACATGGTTGAAAATGTGAACAGAAAGATACTGAGAGAGAGAGAGAGAGAGAGAGAGAGAGAGAGAGAGAGAGAGAGAGAGAGTTGTGAGAAGAAATGAATAAGTTCATCGAAACGACTGAAAGATATAGATAGATAGATAGATAGATAGATAGATAGATAGATAGATAGATAGATAGATAGATAAGTAGGTAGGTAGGTATGTAGTATATGGATATGCATATTAAACACTGTTGAGATAAACAGAGAGAGAGAGAGGCAGAAAGAGTGACGGAAAGAAAACATAAAAAGATTACATTCATTTATAGCAAATTGTGTGTATAAGACGCGGGAAGCAAAACAATATTTATTAATACTTATAGTATGACAAAAAAATATCTACAGTGAAAGGGACAAGAAACAAAACAAAAAGCAGTCCGTAAAGATGGCGTTTGTCTAAAGCTTTGGTGATTCTGAGATCTGGCAGAGAGGAAGAACAACGGGAAAGACGCCAAAGATAAGGATTCAAGGTGAGAGAGGGGAGAGAGATAGAGAGATAATTTTATAGATAGGGAGAGATTGGAGGGAGATGAATAGGAGAGGGAGATGGTTTGGGGGAAAAAGATAGAGAGGCAGAGAGGAAAAACAATCGGTAAATCGCCAAAGAAAAGGATTCAATGTAAGTGGGGAGAGAGATAGATAGATATAGATAGGGAGAGATTGGAGGGAGATGGATAGGAAAGTTAGAAGAGAGAGATGGTTGGGGCTGGGGAGGAGAAGAGAGAGGCAGAGAGGAAAAACAATCGAAAAGTCGCCAAAGTGAAGGATTCAAGGTGAGATAGAGAGAGAGAAAGAGAGATATGAAAGAGAGCCACAGCCCAGCCTAATGCTCTTATCTTAGGCAGAGAGCTGGAGAGAGGAGAGAAAGATAGAGAGAGGGAGAGTGAGTAAGAGGAAGAGAGATAAAGAGAGGGGATATATATATAGATCTATAATAGTCACACACACAGATACATACACACTCACACACTCACGTCTCAACTTTTTGAAGATTAGATTAAGCATTTACAAGTTCTGTCCGAAAAAGTCAATAACCTTGATGTATGCTCAACATTAATCAAATCTGAATGGATTGTTTCAAGATCATCTGTTTCTATGTTGGATCAATTGGGGTTAAAAAAAGACTTATTTTCTATGACATGCAGTGAAAGAAAACACTACGACAATTTATTATAGCGATCCATTTGCAATGATCAAAATTGGTGTTTTGCTTTTTTTTAATAATGAAAAATGACCATCACATTCACATCAAAATCATCAACTAAATTATTGACGTTGTGGAGAAGAGTTGTGGGGAATTAACTGTATTCTTTATTTCAATTTTAGAACGATATTAGTGAAACAAGAGTTAGAACTGCTTTTGATGTTCATAGTAGTCTTGTAGTGTTCGTAGGAGGCATTTTATGTCTCTAAAAATGTGGAAAGAGGAAATCTCATTTAAACCCTGTAGACAGCGAATTTTCACATCGATATACAAATACAATACACATACCGCACAACAAAGCACTATCGATTATTGATACGTGATCGATCGATAAATCAATCACCTGTTAATTTCATTTGTGAAGGAGTGGCAGGGGTAGAGGTAGAGGAGTGTGCGAAAAAGACATTTGATTGGTCTCTTAACGTCCAGCGTGAGCACTATATAGACGATATTGTGGACGGGCCCCGAGACTGATGTCTGACATATTTACGTGATGCCACACAGAGACATTGCAGGGATACAAAGACTCGTGTCGCAGTGAGTCAGATTAAACTGACACCTACCCAATCAGTAGGGAGCGAATTAGCCAGGACTCAAACCACAGACCTTTTGCGTTGGAGGCCAATGTTCTACCAGTAGGGAGCGACATCGCCATGTCATCCTTCATCTTCTTTTTGGTAATTTATTCATTGAATGAATTCAGTCCCTCTCTCTTCCACTCTGCCTCCTTACCTCTCTTTGTCTCTCTGTCTCTCTCGTTCTATGTCTCTCATTCTCTTTTTCTATCTCTCTGTTTCTATTCTCCATTCCCTCTGTCTCTGTCCCTGTCTCTGTCCCTGTCTCTCTCTCTCTCTCTCTCTCTCTCTCTCTCTCTCTCTCTCTCTCCCATCTCCCTCATCAATCCCTCATATTGTGACACAACAAGTGAGTCTCTTTTTATTTGGAGACCTATACAACAGTATCTCGACCTATCAAACATTAGTACTATAGTAGGAAATTCCCGGGTGATGTCTGGTCTGGCATTCAGTAGTCGATACGTCCTCACTTCATCACTAGAGGTTTGATCAAACGGTAAATAAACCGTTTCCATGACAACGTCAACAAACATCAGTTTCAATACCGTATAGCTTGTCTATCTCTCTGTTTCCCTCTCTCTCTCTCTCTCTCTCTCTCTCTCTCTCTTCCTCTCTGTATCGCTCAATGTATCCTTCAGTTTGTTAAGTTTTTACAATCAGAGCAATAAAAGTTTTCAATGCTACTAATACTTCACTTTATTGACCGTTTAGGATGTAATGGGCACAATATAGCCGTTGCTATGCTGGCGTGCTTTATTACAAACTCTCTCTCTCTCTCTCTCTTTCTCTGTCTCTCTCTCTCTCTCTCTCTCTCTCTCTCTCTCTGTCTCTCTCTCTCTCTCTCTCTCTCTCTCTCTCTCTCTCTCTCTCTCTCTCTCTCTCTCTCTCTCTCTCTCTCTCTCTCTCTCTCTCTCTCTCTCTCTCTCTCTCTCTCTCTTTCCTTTTATTTCGCTTTCCGACTCCTTTTTCTATCGCTTACACTACTTCCTCTATCTAAGGTTTATTAACCCTTTTACTTTTTATTAACCCTTTCACTCCTATGTTCACCTTCTCTGCATTATCTTTGTTAATTAAACGGTTCTATCAAGCTCTCCCTAGGCAACCTTATCTAGACCAAAGTGTTACAACCGACTCCTGTCTAACTAACTGTGTAACCATTTCATCCCATCTCAACCGCCCCATACATTTATTACATGCTTTGTAAGCTCAGACACAAACTTTAAACAAACTCAATAAAAAAAGAGTTTATTATTGTATTTGATCGCATTCGTTTCCATGGTAACGATATAAACAGCCCTGGCACGGTAGTTTGTCCTAGCCTAGTTTCGGCACGCCTGGGGTTTAGTCAGAGTTTTCACACCTCCTGGGACTAAAGCTATTGACCCTTTTACGACACCCGCGGAGGTAAACAAAAAAAAAAACATGGTAAATAACTCGACATTACGACATTAAAGTCTGGACCATTGAATAAAACGCGAAACTAAGTTTGAGTTTGGGTTTTGGTTTTGGGGCATTATTGTTTGTTGCCTAGCGTTAATTAAAAGTGAGTACTATAAAGGCTAGATTGTAGACGGGCTCTAAGACTAACGTCTGGCTATTTTATGGGGTGCCTCGAAAGGAAAATGCGGGGCTACCATGACACCTGTCTCAGTTGGTCAATTTATACATGCACTGCCAACGACCCAACTAGTAGCAGGCGAAGTTGGGCGGATAAATTTTTGCTCGCTTCTGGGTTTTGAACTGTGGACCTCCCGATTTGAAGGCGAACGCTCTAGTACCTCCGCCAGTTCGCCCTTATCTATACCACAGAATATAAAACAAGTCGAAAGCCTGAGTCCGCAATTAGACTAAACAAGATGGTGGACGAGATTTCAATATGGCGCTAGCATTATAAATCTGTTCTGTGGCTATCAGTACGTTTTGCGGACATTTTCTGTAGACTTGTATAAACTTGTCTACCTGAACGACCATTTTATGATGTCTATGGTGTGACAAAGTATGGACGGAATGACCCCAAGTAAGGCGTCTGGTATGGAACCTTTCCCATTATTGTCCTTTATTACTTTTCTGGTTTGTACGTTATTGGCACCCCATAAAAACATCACAGACGTCAAGGCGTTTTACCCATGGAGTTCTAATAATATTTTTGCACTGCAATGGCCTACCAAGAAATGGACTAGATGAATAAGCGAGTAGAAAATCTAAACGAAGATTATGTTCTAGGCTTCCAAAATTAAAAGACAGCTTCATCGACCTGCTGTTTTATTGCTTAGCGTTCTACTTCAACACGATGAAGGCTATACTGTGGACAGGCTCCAAGACTTAATGTCTGACAGTTTTACGTAATACAATACAGAGACATTTCGGGGATACCATGGCTCCTGTCTCAGCTGGTCATAATTATGCTGTCAAAGACCTAACCAGTTAGTGATTAAATTGGACAAATAGAATTTTAGATCGATCGTGGGTTTCGAACAAAACATTATGAATTCCAGTGATTAAATTGGACAAATAGAATTTTAGATCGATCGTGGGTTTCGAACAAAACATTATGAATTCCCACATTAATTTAGTGTGCTTTAAATTGCATTGCCTTGCACAATAATTATAATGTTATAGATATGACTTAGTAAAAACTACGCAAAACATTTATAATAATTATATTTACACCTTGATTTTCTAGATTTATTTATAGATAACAGAAATTCCCGTAGAACTAGATCTTAGCTATCTTTTCTTACATAAAAATACGTTTAAAATCTTAAATTAATGTGACGCATGAAAAATAGGCACGCTATGGAGTTTAAACTATCCACACAATGTGCCTGTGATATAAAAGGTGTGTAAAATAAACATTACCAGACAAAAAATACAGAGATAAAATAACAGTCGAGTCCCACATTAAGTAACGTGAGATATTGAGATTTGTACAGGGTGTTAATATATAAACAAAATATTTAACGCAAGGATGCTCAGTTTATTCCAGAGACGAAACTGTAGAGGTGCGGTACAGAAAGTGAGATGGAAGACAAACTCATTCGCAGGAGAGAAATTCGAAATGCCAAGATCGTTTTGTTAACAAAATTTATAACGCGCAAAATTAATAAGAAAGTGTCGTACGTATAAGGTATAGACATTACAGATAACCAAATTAAAAAATCTAGACTTTGATAAAAAAAAATCACGCTACTACTACTACTACTACTACTACTACTACTACTACTACTACTACTACTACTACTACTACTACTACTACTACTACTACTACTACTACTACTACTACTACTACTACTACTACTACTACTACTACTACTACTACTACTATACTACTACTATAAAACTACTATTCTTCTTTTGTATTTCGAACAACCAACCAACGAAACCCCGAAGTAGTAGATCTATAAGGGGTTGTTCAAACAAGGTCACATTAGCTTACGACTCGTCGTAACTTCATTTAATCACATATTCACACGACAAGTTGTAACTGTAAACTACCCAGCTGTTGTACATACGACCCTAGATCTACAGGCATGTTGGGCTAGTCGCCCAGTCAATGTCAATAATTGATCACAAACTAGATCTAAAGATCTTGATCAATGCACTTTGTAGAAGTCGCGCTTTCCACCCCCTCACCTCTCAACCTGTTACACTCCGCTGGCTGTCGCACGCCGTGTTTTGATCACATAGAACATGGAACATGTAAGTTAGAACATGGAACTTAGAACATAGGGCAAAGAACAAAGAACATAGAACATAGTAGAACACCGTCACCTCGGTTGTACAATGATCTATATTAAGTTTAAACATTACTCCCCCTCACTCTATTTCTCTCTCGCTCTCCATACTAACTTATCAATATGAATCTATCTCTAATCTCTGTCTGTCTGTCTGTCTGTATGTATGTATGTATGTCTGCCTGTCTGTCTGTCTGTCTGTCTGTCTGTCTGTCTGCTTGTCTGTCTGTCTGTCTGTCTGTCTCTGTCTGTCTCTCTCTATCTCTCTCGCTCTCTCTCTATCTCTCTTTTCTCTCACTACCACTAACTTCCTCTTTTCCCATGTATCTGTGTCTCTCTTTCTTTCCGTCTCTCTACATTTCTCTCTCTTTCTTTATCTCTTTCTATCTCTCTCTCCTCTCTCTCTGTCTCTCTCTCTGTCTCTCTCTCTCTCTCTCTCTCTCTTTCTCTCTCTCTCTCTTACTCGCTCTTTATCTGTCTTTGTGTGCCTCTCGTTCACGTCTCTCTCTGTCTCTTTTCTCTCTCCCTCTCTCTCTCCGTCCCCTTTCTACATTTCTCTCTTTCGCACTCTCTTTTACTCTCTTTCTTACTCAGAACCCCTTGCCAAGTTTTCGATTCGTCATTACTCATTTATCTGTGTCTTACCCGACAGCTCATCTGAGTTTTCATAGCTCCTCTCTCTCTCTCTCTCTCTCTCTCTCTCTCTCTCTCTATCTCTCTCTCTTTATTTTTTTTCTCTTATCTTTCACTGTTACTCCGTCGATCTCCCTTTACCCTTTGCCTCTCCATCTTTGCCTTTCCTTTTCTCCCCTTCTATCTCTCTTCTTTCTCTCCCTCTCTCACTCCCCCTATTTCTCTCTCACTCTCGCTATTACCCCCCTTCTCTCTTTGTCTTTTGTCTATCTTTCTCTACCTCTACAACTCTCTCTCTCCCTTCCTCCCTCACTCCCCTCTATCTCCCCCTTCAACCCATCTATCTCTCTTCTTTCTCTCTCTCTCTCTCTCTCTCTCTCTCTTCCAAGCAATCTACCTTTCAATATTCCTAACTCGTTCTCTCCGAATTCCTTTGGCACATCTCAAACTAAGGAGTGACAGAGTTACAGTTTGAAAGTTCTAGATCAAAATCTAGACCTGGCCTTGGCTGAATGGGTTATTGGTTCTGACTAGATCTAACGCTGTGTGTGTAAAGTCTAGAACTAGATCTAGATTATCGGCCCAATATCGGGTCCAGCGTGCGACACGGATCAGTGGCTACCTGCCCTCATACCTGACTCAGACAATGACTGTGTTATATATCTACTACAGAGTACAGACTGGGCCACAGAGTCGTGAATTCTTCATATAATTCCATGGATCTAGATTCGGTACCTGGCCTTATAGCTTAACTATGATTTTCAGCGCGCTTTCACACAACATCGATTAGCTAGAGGAGAATTCAGTTATAATATAAGTGCACTGTAATAATATTGCTATCTATTTATCTATCTATCTATTTTTATTCAAACATTGGTAGATCTATCTACTATCCAGACGTCATAAGAGCAAAGACATAGTAGACCTGAACGTCCGACTTTTAATGGCAGCTTTTTTACCTATAGATATACACACTGGGAAAAATGGGAAAAACACGTACACTTAGTATAGATTTATAATTTTGGTATTGAAACTGTAAGATTCTCTATAGATATACACACTAAGAAAAATGGGAAAGAAACATACACTTAGTATAGATTTATAATTTTGGTATCGAAACTGTGAGATTGTCTATAGATATACCCACTAAGAAAAATGGCAAAGAAACATACACATGGTATAGGTTTCTAAATTAGGTATCGAGACTGATCTTCGGGAAGAAATGGAGATTTCGCGTTTACTGAAGATATACACAGTGGGAAAAATGGGAAAGAAACATACACATGCTATAGGTTTCTAAGAGCGATATCGAGACTGCAATTCTAATAAGAATACACGGGAAAAAATGGAGATTTCGCGATTACTGATCCCATAGAAAACGAAAACCATAGGGTAGGTAAAAAAAAAATCTGAAACGGCGTCCAATAACCATAGCGCTCTACTAGATTTACGGAGCGAATTAACGAAGGGCGGTCGAAAAACCTCGGGGCCTAAGTACAATATCGTGATAACTTGCGACTCGTCGTAGGAATAATAATGCGAATAAAGAAGGCTTACGACGAGTCGTAAACTACCACGATGTTGTACTTACGACATTTCATATAAATAGTATAGTATATCATTCGTTTATGTTAGTGTGGGTGGCAAAACATGAAGTCTTCAGCGAAGTCGGAAAACGCAATTCTTTACACAGCACACAGCCAGTTCATTGAGTCTGTTTAAACATTGCTATATAGTCTTCACAACCTTCATTGACTAGGAGAGAAAGACGCAGACTGCTATTCATAAAAGGCCTTGCGATATAAGCGTCCATTTCGAAAACCATGACGGTAGGTAAGTGAATATACAGACTGCATTTGCGCCCAATCAAAGACAGACTGATGTATCCTCGACTTAGGAAGCGAATATTTTTAACCGCTCAGATGATAATGCCTAAGAAGCTTCTATTACGTCATACATTATTGGCATATATGTCACAAAGTCTTTATTACATTATTAGCCTCAATTAGACGATTCTGCAAAGGAATAGAAGTTCCTACTGTGGCTAAAAGCTGAAGAACTTCTTGCCGGAATCAGCTAGGCCTAGTAGATTCTAGAGGCTAAAACTACAGCGTCGCGATAACTTAAGACTCGTAACGATACAGGAATAATAATGCTTACGACAAGTCGTAAGATACCGCTACGTTGTACTTACGGCCCTAGATCTAGGTCAAAGTCAATACTGCACAGTCTGAATCCTGGAGGGGCCACTATTGGAGTCAGAGACTATGACTGAACACGGTTTTCCTTTTATCCAAATCGGAATGTACTAATGTGACACCGACTACCAGATCCACTCATTGTAAAATTTCCCCATTTTCTCAGTCAGCTGTCCTTGCAGTATCTCTCTTCTCTGTTTTGTCTTCTTTAAACTTGCAATGACTGTATGTTACCGTGGGTATTTTCCATTTTCCTCTTTCTTCATTCTCTTCGTCCATCTGGTGAAACTTCTTCTACCTCTTGACCCAATTCCCTCCTCATTGTCGTCGTCGTCGTCGTCGTCGTCATCATCATCATCATCATCATCATCATCATCATCATCATCATCATCATCATCATCATCATCATCATCATCATCATATCATCATCATCATCATCATCATCATCGTCTTCTTCTTCTTCTTCTTCTTCTTCTTCTTCTTCTTCTTCTTCTTCTTCTTCTTCTTCTTCTTCTTCTTCTTCTTCTTCATGTAAAAATTATTAGCAATCTTATAGGGATTTAAAACGTTACGGACTGACTTTTGGACACCGTCTAGTTGCGTTGAAACAGCTTACACATAATTCCTCTAAGAATTCCTAATCTCGACTTGTAAGTACAACGTACAACGTCGCGGTAGCTTGGAACTTGCAACTTGCAACTAGTCGTAGGAGTATGCTAATAATGAAGGCGGCTTAAGACGAGTCGTAAGTTACGACCACGTTGTACATACGACACCTAGAATCAAATCGAGCACTTTTTCCGCTTCTTTGATTTCGCGTTGTTTTCATTTTCTTTACCGAGCTTCTAAGAAGATTACACTACAGACTTATCATGCAAATCCGAACACAATTATTATAATAACAGTGTTTTGTTCTTGACTGACGTTAGGCTAGTAACAGTACATGTAATACTGAACCTTTATAACAGGTTTTGCGATATCCATAACTTTTACCGGTGACATAGTTACGCCTTATGGGCATGGAGCTTTCTCGTCGTTGAGTTGTTGAGTTTTTTTGTTGGTTTGACGTCCAACATCAGCATTATATATAGGCTATAATGTGGACGGGCCCCAAGACTGACATCTGATAATTCTATGTGGTGACACTCACGAGACAGGGCGGGGATGCCATGACTCCTGTCTCAGCCGATCACATTAAACTGACACCGACCCAACTAGTAGGGAACGAAATCGTCAGAGCTAGAACTCGGACCTTATGCGCCAGAAGCCGATGTTCTACCCCAGGGCCACCGCACCCCCAGCTGTTTCGTCGCTCATTGGGTAAGTCTTTTCAGTCAGCCTAGGATATAGCTACTATTGGACAACGATGCAGATTACGTTGCAAATCGTCTTCATTTTCAAAAAGGAGCACGTAATCGCAAAGCCTCAACCATGGTCAGAAGCGAGGACACAATGACTTAGCGCCCATGGAATAACAAAACCTTGATCTTGGTTAGTAAGTACAATAAAGCTATAAGTTTAGACATCCGACTAAGGGAACGTTAAAATTGTGAATAAAAACTGACTTGGTCGGGCGTTTTAATTTTATACCTCCATTGTACTTTGCACTCGAGATTACTTTCCAACTTTCTAAATCTTTGGCAGGTAGGTGTTGAGATCGGTCAGTTGTGTTTGAATTGCAATGAAGTCTATAGGATGTTTGGCCGATTATACAAATAATTACGCGGAGAGAGTGAGAGAGAGAGAGAGAGAGAGAGAGAGAGAGAGAGAGAGAGAGAGAGGGGGGGGGGGGGGGGGGGGGGAGAGGGAG
>RQTK01000440.1:240146-250180 GCA_003991915.1 Elysia chlorotica
AGAGAGAGAGAGAGAGAGAGAGAGAGAGAGAGAGAGAGAGAGAGAGAGAGAGAGAGAGAGAGAGAGAGAGAGAGAGAGAGAGAGACAGAGAGAGAGAGACGAAAGAGAGAGAGAAACAATGACATAGAGAAGACAGAGACAGAAAGACAGAGACAGACACACACAAGAGAAAGACAGACACAACCATAGTGTATCGGCCAGGCACGAGGCGACTCCAGGTGCTGACAACTCGTGACCCCAGCCGCCCCCTCTAACCTTGACCACTTGACCACTGTCCAGGACGACTGGACTACCAGAGTAGACCAAGTTCCTGGGACCCGTCACCGTGTTAAATGAAGCGGCCTGGGCTAAGGAGATTAGAGTCCCGCGATCTCTTGACTTTGGCGGCTCCGCGAAGCAACAGAGGTCTTGTGATAACTGGGTTTACATTGAGAATGAGGACGTTTTGAAAATGGGTTGGGTTGAGTTCAGTTGGGTTTTACGCCAAACGCCAGCCTTATAATTTTTTATAGGTTATATTGTTGACGGGCCCCAAGACTGATGTCTGGTAATTTTATATGCTGCCATACACGAGACAGGGCGGGGAGTTGAGTTGAGTTGGGTTTTAAGCCCAATGTCAGCATTGTATAGGCTATATTGTTGACGGGCCCCTAGACTGATGTCTGGTAAGTTTATATGCTGCCACACACGACACATGGCGGGGAGTTGAGTTAAGTTGAGTTAGGTTTTACGTCAAACGCCAGCATTGTATAGGCTATATTGTTGATGAGCCTCAAGACAGATGTCTGGCAATTTTATATGCTACCACACAAGACACAATGTTATGGCGATCAGAAAAATCGGAAAATCCTATAGCCTATGGCATGGGAATAATAACGTCATCAGTAACGATCGTGTTAATCGCAAACCCTGTAGTGTATTTCATTGTAGAGCAAGCAAAGAACTTCGTCTAACTAATGCAGATCTGCATAATTAATTTCTAATCTGGCAGATCTTGTCTTTGTAGTGCTTTTTTGTAGTGTGTGATCTACCAAGCTACAGAGGCCAAAAAACTAATCTGTGGTAGCAAGTACAAAGATGTTTTAAAACTTAGACCCCCGACTAAGGGTATTTTTATATAGGCTCTAGAGGGAAAAAAACCTAATCTGTGGTGGTAAAGACAAAGGTGCTTTAAAATAATCTGGAGGCTGATTCCAATAAAGATTATAGTATATCCTGATGCAAATCTCTCTAGGTACTAAGTACGGCCACAGTGCAAAATGAAAATGTATGTATCGTTGAATTCATCGTCTCACAGTCGTTACGTTCTATACAATGTAAAAAATTCATAGAATCAGATAAATTTCTATCCAAGATGTACATGTAGAGATTTTGCTGGTAAAAACAAAAATACAACAACCCTTGATGTTCTTTAAATACTCCAAAACGTTGTTATTTGTAGAAATTCTTCAAATTGTGTAAAGTATAAAACAATATGCATCGTTATTAATTTTGTGGGCTTCAGTAATCGGAAGCAAATATTGGAAAGACCAAAAGAACAGACGCGGGAAGTGAAAACAAAGCAAAAAAAAAACAATAACGATCACAAAAACAACAATATCACGGACAGCATAGGCTTATACTATTATTATAAGGAGTGAGATTTCACACAAGGCTGTTCAACTTTGTTGTAATATTAAGCAGAAATGCGTCAATGTGTACAGAAGTCGTAACCTTTATTGTAAAATGTCTTATCTAAAAAGGCCAAGAATTCTCTAAATATTTTGTCTTTTGGAAATCAGATATGGCGTAATAAATTTAGAGTGACGAAATAATATACCATAGACCATTATTTTCGGAATTTCTATTAGCAATGTGAATAATTTTACCGAGATCTACAAAACGTATTCAGAATACAATCATGAACTCGTTATTTAGGTTTAAGTTGGCTTTTCCCGCTAGAGGGGTACGTGCTGTTAAAATGTGCCGATTTTTTAAAGTCTTTCAAAGATAACATAAACTGCGCAAGCTTAAACGGGTAATTTTTCTAGGTTGAGGTCGACTTCAAGATGATAGTAAATTTATTACTATGGCAAAGACTTATATTATTATTATAAGGAATGGTATTTCACACAAGGTTGTTCAACTTTGTTGGAATATTCAGCAGAAATGCGTCACCGCAATATTATTGTGTAACATAATATCCCATTTCTAATATACTTTAAATCTAAAGTTTTTGAAAAATGCGATTGGACTTTATACAGTTGATGTAACGAAACCTTAAAAAATTCCTATAGCCTCATTTTGCAGAAATACTTTTCTCCATTTATTTGTTCCTTCATTTCTTTAAAGTAATAAAATTATCGCAAATGTTCATTAGTCTACGATCTCTAGAATAATATTGCCTGATGAACCAACTAAAATCTAAAATAGAATTAGAGACTTTCAAGAAATTTATACAGAAGTCTTCATCTTAATTGTATAATTATGTCTTTTCTCATTACATTTCTGCAATACTCTAAAAATTTAGTGTTTTGGAAATGAGATATGGCGTAATAATTATATTTCGGATGACGGAATCTTTATGGAATCACAAACCCAAGACCATTATTTCTGTATTTCTATTAGCAATGTGAATATACCTAGGTCAAGGCGTCCAAAATCTATTTTTGGACGCCTTGACCTAGACCTACATAACGTATTTAGAATACAATCATAAACACTATATTTAGATGTTAGATTAAAACTGTTTTTTCCCGTTAGAGAAGTGAGTGGTGTTAAAAAGTTCCGCTTTTTCTAGTCTTTTAAATGCAGCATAAAGAGCGCAAGCTTAAACGAGTAATTTGTTTTAGTTCGACTAAAAGATGATAATAAATTTATTACTATGGCTCTTGTGTTTATTGAAAAATTCGCCTGTTTTCCAACAAAGTTAAATAACTTCTTGCAAAATCGCATTCACTATTATTTCTGTATTTCTAATTTTTCACTTACCGAAAAATCGCCGGGGAAACTCCGTTTGTTCTCAAGAATCATGACTGTATCTCCACATTGGTAATCTGAAAACATAAAAATAAAAAAAATATATATTAAATCAATTATTGTTAGTTGAGGTTCTTCTTTTCAAACGTTCTTCATATTTCTTAAATAATCCCTGCTATTGTTTTACTTTCTTTCTTACTCCCTCCTTAATTATTCTTCCTTGTTCTTTTATCTCTCTTTTTCAATTTATTTTCTGCTTAGTTCTATCTGGTGATCATCTGTTGTTGTTTTTTTTACGATAATGTTTCCGATTTTTCTTCTGATGTTATTTTTTAAATCCTCTATCGCCATCTTATTCCCTTCTTAATTTTCTTTATTTTTATCATTACAGAAGTGAAGGTATTGCATTGATCATTAACGTACATTAAAAGTATTAACTTTTTAATATATAAACTAGGACCGTAAGTACAACGTCGCGGTTGCCTACGACTTGTCCTAAGCATTCTTATTTGCATATTCTAACGACGACTTGTAAGCTACAGCCACGTTGTACCTAAGCCCCTACTTCTTAAATTTAAAAAAAAATCACTTCAAACCCTGTGAGCAAAAATGTTCTCTCTTCGTTCAATTCGATAAACTTGATCTTCTATTTTACTTTAGGAGACCTAGGGTAGAATGCACAAACAAGACGTAGCTTACGTCTTACGTCTCGTGGTAACAATATAAGAATAAGAAGGCTTACGACGAGACGTAAGCTACGTCATGTTTGTGCATTCTACCCCTTGGCCATAAATACTGAACATATGGCACAAAGAAGGATGTGCATTCCTCAAATGACGTTCAAAAACAGATTTGTTTACAATAAAGAAAAAAAAGATAAAAGACAACACGTGCGAACTGGGTGTGGGGTATATAGAATGCAAGAACCACATTTAGTATAGGAGTAAACAACAGATGGTAAAACACTACACCATTTTAACTCAAAGACAACAACAACAACAACAACAACAACAACAACAACAACAACAACACCAACAACACCAAAACTCTACAGAACAAGTTTTATTTAACATACAAAAAAACAACTGTTGGCTTAAAAAAAATTAGCCTTCTTCGGTACAGAACTCAAAACAAATCGTTTACTGAATATCAGTTGTACAAATAAAGAAGGTAACTAAAAGCTTAGTTCGTTAATAAGAAAATAACAATATGCGACGAGTCGAATTGCTAATAACATAATGCTAGAACAATAATTGTTTGAAAAAAAATTCAACAAGGCATTCCCAACTTTGAGTTCCACTCAATTTGCAATTTGGCACATTCCAAACTTTTCCAGGTGATTGTGGAAATTTTTTAATGTTCCGGGAGTTTTCAAACAAAGTGGTGCGAAGTGTTTGGTTGCGAAGATTGCGCAGCCATTTATTGAATAGGAGCAATTACCGTATCGTGTAGGAGTGAGGAGTAGAAAAGAGGGAGTAATAACGAAAAAGAAAGGGGGGGGGTGTAAAGACGAGGAGTAGAAAATAAGGAAAAAGAACAAGGGAAAAGTAAAAACGCGGAGTAGAAAAAAAAAGGGGGGAAATAAGAAGTTGAGATGGTCAAACGAAGAGAAAAAAAGAAGCAAGGAAAGTCAAGTAATGGTAGAACAATGCCAGAAGAATATGTACAACAGATGAGCGGATGACATAGAGATAAAAAAAGAAGAGTATAAACAGGAAGGCATTGCATGACACTAGCGAAAACAACGCGATAGAAATAGTGCTATATGTAAGAGAATTCCGGGTAAAAAGAAGGAAAAGATGGGAGAATGTTTGCGCATGTCAGAAACAGAGTTACAATCTCCAGTGTCAAAACTAAGAACACAAACAAATGCATACACAAAAAAATTAATGATGACGGTAATGACGAAGTTGGCGATTTGGCTTTGGTTATCTCTCTCTCTCTCTGTCTCTCTCTCTCTCTCTCTCTCTCTCTCTCTCTCTCTCTCTCTCTCTCTCTCTCTCTCTCTCTCTTTTAAGATTTAATTATAATCTCATCTCCTGAAGTCGCCCACGAGTCGTAATTATTCGGAAACAAGGGCATCAGAAGAATCAGAGGAGATTCGAACTATGCCATGAACCTCTTGTTCTCAGTCCTGACCGCTACCAAGTGTACCACTGACACTCCCCTTAACAATTCCGCAAGTACCGATAGTAGGAATTACAGATTTTGCGATTACGGAACCTCATAAACGAGGACGGTAGGAAAGGAAATCTGCATCGCCACCCAATCGGGGGGTGCGGTGGCTCAGTAGTAGAACATCGGCTTCCGACGCAAAAGGTCCCGAGTTCGAATCCTGTTGCGTTCCCAACTGGTTGGGTCGGTGTGAGTATAATGTGACCGGCTGAGACAGAAGTCATGGTATCCCTGCCCTTTCTCGTGTGTGGCAGCATATAAAATTGTCAGACGTTTGTCTTGGGGCCCATCCACAATATAGCCTACATAGTGCTGCTGTTGGACGTGCTGTTGGACGTTAAACCAACCCAACAACAACCCCTTAACAATTATATAAGTACAGATAGTGGGAATTATAAGTTTTGCGATAACACGAACTCATAAACGAAGACGAAGAAAAGGAAATCTGCATCGTCATCCAATCATAGCTCCATGCTAGACTTAAGGAGCCAATGAGCGATTAGAACTTAGAAAACAAACTCCATATCCTTAGAGAGGATAGTAAGCCTATGGATTTCGTTATAGCCGTGTGAGTCGGTATTTCTTTATAGCCGTGTGGGTCGGTATTTCGTTATATCCGTGTGGATAGGTAATTTGTTATAGCCGTGTGGGTCGGTAATTTGTTATATCCGTGTGGGTCGGTAATTCGTTATAACCGTGTGGATAGGTAATTCGTAATAGCCGTGTAGATCGGTAATTCGTTATATACGTGTGAGTCGGTTATTCGTTATATCTACATGGGTCGGGTAGGTAATTCGTTATAGCCGTGTGGATTGGTATACCATGAAAGTACATGTACATATATAGCGATGGTGGGAGTTGTTTAACGCTAGTTGCTGACTCCTCGCATTACAATGCTGATGTTTACAGTAATACGCTGTGCCTATGGTAAGAACCTACTCTACACTCTTCAGTAATGTACATCATAGAGCAGCTGTATTGGCTGCTTGCCCAAACCGCTCTGGCGTAGATCTAAATAATGGACTCGCAGGAACCAGTATTAAAGACCTTGCAATCTACACTATACGATAACGGATAACATAATCACGACGTAACGTAAAGCTTAAGGGATAGCATAATCACGACGTACAGTATGGGATTTTCTAAATGCTCATTGGCTCCGTAAGTCCCGGATAGAGATTTGATTGGACGCTGTGCATATTCCCTGATCTATCGTCTTTGTTTTCAATACAGACTCCGATATCGTAAGAACTCTATTTCTCCAAGAACTTCTTGGGCTACCGTTATTGTCTAGGCGTTCTAGAATTGGGCAAAGTCTAATACAACATGTCGAACGAACGAGGTCTGGGCATAAATAAAAAGCTAGCAGTAACTAAACTAATACCTGTAGTGATTATTTCAGCAGCAAGCAAGGCTATATTGACGGGTCCCAAGATTAACGTCTGACAATTTTCTGTGCTAAATGAAAAATATGGAGAGATTGTGATGAGAATAAAATACTTGCAGTATAGTAATTAAGTACGGGTTATGAGAAAGTTGGTTTCTTAACGTCCAGATTTAGTTAAGGTTATATAGTGGACGGGTCCCAAAATGAACGTCGGATAAATTTCAGTGCTAAATAAAACTATGGTGAGATTGTGATGAGCATAAAATACTTGTAGTACAGTAATTATTAAGTACGGGTTAGGAGACATTTGGTTTCTTAACGTCCAGATTTGGTTAAGGCTATATAGTGGACGGATCCCAAGATTAACGTCTCACAAATGTCCGTGCTATATGAAACGATGGTGAGATTGGGATGAGTATAAAATAGTAGCAGTACAGTAATTATTAAGTACGGGTTAGGAGAAAGTTGTTTTCTTATCGTCCAGATTTGGAAGAAAGGCTATATAGTGGACGGGTCCCAACACTTACAATTCACCTCTTTAAGTACGAGGGGTAGATTTTAGCTAACTAGCCAACGATTGGGTCAAGGAGTTTAAGTTTCAATTTGTTGCTTAGCTTCCAGCATCAGTAGGCTATACATATTGTGGACGGGTCCTAGGACTAATGCCTGAAATTTTACGAGCTGTCACACAGAGACAGCGCGGGAATACCAGGACTCTAGCATCATTTGTTCATATTATACTGACACTGACCCAACCAGTACAGGATGAAATCGGATATGTGAATTTTGTACTAAAGTGGGTTTCGAACCAGGAATCTCTTGATTCGGAGATTAACGCTCTTCCCTTTCTGCCACCCTCCCCCTTTTTTTTCACACAAACACACACACACACCAAGTAGTGTAATACCGCCCCATATAAAGAAACACGGTAGAGAAGCAGACGCAGGCATGTTGTTGGAACATAAAGGCTAATTATGTTCGCGTGGAAAGAAAAAGTAAACGTTGAAAAGAGGAATATAAATGTGAGAGAAAAAGAGAGAGATAGAGAGAGTGAAGCAGAAAAAAAACAGGGAGAGGAAGAAAGAACAAAGAGATAGAAAGAGACGGAGAACAGAAAGACAGATACAGACAGAGAAAGAGAGACGGAGGGAAAGAGAGGGCAGGTGGAACGGCAAGTTAAAATTATCCCTTCATTATATGACAGCAGTATAAAAAAACAACAACAACATAGCCAATACAGCCAATGCTACAACCAACCCACTGTACGCATATATATACTGCCCATCAATAATTCGCAGCGTTAGACCAAAAAGCACAACCAAACATCCACACAAAAATATGCGAGGCTAAGTCCCCTGAAAGCCGATCACAGTGACCCCGACCCCTACATACACGTACATATCACAGACTTTGCGATATTCAGATAATAATTACTATTATCACTGTTATTATTTAAATGAGTCTTATTATTTATGAGCCTTCAGAAAACTCCATGCTCGATGGACGGGATTAGGTCATCTATTATAATCCTGAATATCGCAAAGTCTGTGCTATGTACATGTATCTAGGGGTCGGGGCCACTGTGATCGGCTTTCAGGGGACTTAGCCTGGCATAATTATTTTTGTGTGGATGTTTGGCTGTGCTTTTTGGTCTAACGCTGCGAATTATTGATGGGCAGTATATATATGCGTACAGTGGGTTGGTTGTAGCATTGGCTGTATTGGCTATGTTGTTGTTGTTTTTTTATACTGCTGTCATATAATGAAGGGATAATTTTAACTTGCCGTTCCACCTGCCCTCTCTTTCCCTCCGTCTCTCTTTCTCTGTCTGTATCTGTCTTTCTGTTCTCCGTCTCTTTCTATCTCTTTGTTCTTTCTTCCTCTCCCTGTTTTTTTTCTGCTTCACTCTCTCTATCTCTCTCTTTTTCTCTCACATTTATATTCCTCTTTTCAACGTTTACTTTTTCTTTCCACGCGAACATAATTAGCCTTTATGTTCCAACAACATGCCTGCGTCTGCTTCTCTACCGTGTTTCTTTATATGGGGCGGTATTACACTACTTGGTGTGTGTGTGTGTTTGTGTGAAAAAAAAGGGGGAGGGTGGCAGAAAGGGAAGAGCGTTAATCTCCGAATCAAGAGATTCCTGGTTCGAAACCCACTTTAGTACAAAATTCACATATCCGATTTCATCCTGTACTGGTTGGGTCAGTGTCAGTATAATATGAACAAATGATGCTAGAGTCCTGGTATTCCCGCGCTGTCTCTGTGTGACAGCTCGTAAAATTTCAGGCATTAGTCCTAGGACCCGTCCACAATATGTATAGCCTACTGATGCTGGAAGCTAAGCAACAAATTGAAACTTAAACTCCTTGACCCAATCGTTGGCTAGTTAGCTAAAATCTACCCCTCGTACTTAAAGAGGTGAATTGTAAGTGTTGGGACCCGTCCACTATATAGCCTTTCTTCCAAATCTGGACGATAAGAAAACAACTTTCTCCTAACCCGTACTTAATAATTACTGTACTGCTACTATTTTATACTCATCCCAATCTCACCATCGTTTCATATAGCACGGACATTTGTGAGACGTTAATCTTGGGATCCGTCCACTATATAGCCTTAACCAAATCTGGACGTTAAGAAACCAAATGTCTCCTAACCCGTACTTAATAATTACTGTACTGCTACTATTTTATACTCATCCCAATCTCACCATCGTTTCATATAGCACGGACATTTGTGAGACGTTAATCTTGGGATCCGTCCACTATATAGCCTTAACCAAATCTGGACGTTAAGAAACCAAATGTCTCCTAACCCGTACTTAATAATTACTGTACTACAAGTATTTTATGCTCATCACAATCTCACCATAGTTTTATTTAGCACTGAAATTTATCCGACGTTCATTTTGGGACCCGTCCACTATATAACCTTAACTAAATCTGGACGTTAAGAAACCAACTTTCTCATAACCCGTACTTAATTACTATACTGCAAGTATTTTATTCTCATCACAATCTCTCCATATTTTTCATTTAGCACAGAAAATTGTCAGACGTTAATCTTGGGACCCGTCAATATAGCCTTGCTTGCTGCTGAAATAATCACTACAGGTATTAGTTTAGTTACTGCTAGCTTTTTATTTATGCCCAGACCTCGTTCGTTCGACATGTTGTATTAGACTTTGCCCAATTCTAGAACGCCTAGACAATAACGGTAGCCCAAGAAGTTCTTGGAGAAATAGAGTTCTTACGATATCGGAGTCTGTATTGAAAACAAAGACGATAGATCAGGGAATATGCACAGCGTCCAATCAAATCTCTATCCGGGACTTACGGAGCCAATGAGCATTTAGAAAATCCCATACTGTACGTCGTGATTATGCTATCCCTTAAGCTTTACGTTACGTCGTGATTATGTTATCCGTTATCGTATAGTGTAGATTGCAAGGTCTTTAATACTGGTTCCTGCGAGTCCATTATTTAGATCTACGCCAGAGCGGTTGGGGCA
>RQTK01000440.1:256541-267370 GCA_003991915.1 Elysia chlorotica
TCTCTCTCTCTCTCTCTCTCTCTCTCTCTCTTTCTCCCTCCCAACGACCATAAGAACAGATCGATATATCTAGATATGGACAATTGATCATTGTAATGTTTTTAAACGTCTCCTAACTCTATAGATAAGGCGAATTCTGACAGTTTTTAGAAGTTTACCACTGATCTGTTTAAAATCTACTTTTAGGGTCATTATGAAAAGTTTACCACTGTAATGTTTTAAATATATAGAAGGGCTAATTATGAAAAGTTTACCGCTGTAATGTTTTAAATCTATAGAAAGGGCGAATTATGAAAAGTTAACCACGGTACTGTTTTAAAATCTATCAATAGAGCCATTTAAGAGAATTTCACTAGCATGTAATCTTTTTTTTTTTTCGCATTAAGTACAACTATCTCCTAGCTTAACGCCCAAAAAGTCTCTAAGAATCATCATATACGGTGACGGGACCCTGGAGCAAGATACCCGAGAATGTACCAGAAAGTAACGGCCTCGCTGGTGGAGCCAGAGTTCTTCATGTACAAGCGCTACCATAACCTAATGATGGTCATGTCCAATGTCATGTGGATCCTGGACTTTCTCAACGCTTCCGTCAACTTTTTCATTTTCCTGGGGATGAGCACAAACTTCAATAAGACTTTTTACACCATATTTCCGAGGTGTTCAAAGCATGAGAAAGATAAACATTCAGGCAAAGAAAGAGGATCAAAAACTAATGATAAGACAACACTTCAAGTATCAGAAATTGAAATGAAAAAGTAAAGTCTGTTGTAGAAGCGATACCCCGAGCATCCACTAAAATGAGACAGTCTGCATATAACAATATAATGGGTGGGAAAGGTAGCTTATTATGTTTGCGTTGACGCCTCCACTGACTGTTTCTGATTTAGATTAAAGTTGTTGGTTGTTTCTTCTGCCGTGTCTAGTTCCCAATCAATCGTTTGCATCTATGGAGCATTTGATTTTACTTCGTCTCTCTCTCTCTCTCTCTCTCTCTCTCTCTCTCTCTCTCTCTCTCTCTCTCTCTCTCTCTCTCTCTCTCTCTCTCTCTCTCTCTCTCTCTCTCTCTTTTACCACTGTAATGTTTTAAATATATATAAGGGCTAATTATG
This sequence comes from Elysia chlorotica, assembly GCA_003991915.1. Taxonomy (NCBI): domain Eukaryota; kingdom Metazoa; phylum Mollusca; class Gastropoda; family Plakobranchidae; genus Elysia; species Elysia chlorotica. The sequence goes on from RQTK01000440.1 coordinate 257,654, forward strand.
AAAAGTTAACCACGGTACTGTTTTAAAATCTATCAATAGAGCCATTTAAGAGAATTTCACTAGCATGTAATCTTTTTTATTTCGCATTTTATTTTAACCTCCATAAAGTCTCTAAGATATACGGTGACGGGAGCAAGATACCCGAGAATGTACCAGAATGTACCAGTTACATTTTAGCATATATATTCCATGTACTGGCGCCGACCCAATTAGATGTACATGTAGTAGTTATGTAGTATGTTTTAGACACTGACAGTCGCCACTGTAAGAGGCTTTCGGCATCGCTTGGACAAATATGCAGAGCGAGAGGTCAAGGACGCTCTAAATACGTCATAAATTGCTCTACCTTAAGCCAATGACGTCATAGGAATCCTAAGACATATAATTACATGACTGTGGATATGTTTCAACTCTACTTTATTGGCTTCATAATCTTCAGTTGGTTCTATGAACGCGGGTTTGTTCATGATCGGGTTGGAATAAAGATCGCCGTTGTAAGTTAGTTGTAGTCAATGTCGAAGAAATACAAAGGATTCTTTTTAATGACTTTTTAGTTGTTGTTGGTGGTGTTGTGGTTTGTTTGGTTTGTTGAAGTTTTAAAAATTACTGTATACGCCTAAATAATGCCAAGTTTATATTATTTTCGAAATAATATTAATATATATAACATCAACATCCACAAGGAGTAGCACAAGGAACTTTGTCCAAAGGAAAAACAAGAAAGGAAGACTATAACAACAGCAACAACAACAACAACAACAACAACAACAAGAACAACAACAACAACAATAACAGCAACAGAAACAGCAACAGAAACATCAACGACGACTACAAAAACAAAATACAAAAAAAACAGCACCAATAGAACAAGACCTCTAAAAAAAAACGCATAACAAAAGGAAGGAAACTGCGACTACAACATTAACAAACTACAACTAAAACTACCGCTGTTCAAGATTTGTCGCAAACCACCACACTACTTATCACTTGTTAGGGTTTGCGGAGACGGGATCCTGGCATGGAAAGACCCATGAATATTTCAGTAGGGTGGTCATGTGTTGGTCAACTTAGGCATCTACTGGGTGTCCGAGAGAGGAGGAGGGTAGGGGGGAGGGGGGTAGAAAAGGAGGATAGAACGAAGGGGGAGGGAGAGAGGGAGGAACAGACAGGGAAAGAGACATGGAGTGTGTGTGTCAGTAGAGAGAGTGAGAGAGAGAGGGGAAATAGGAAAGAGAAAGCCGAGTGCGGTGAGGAGATTTTCCTCCGAAGCCGAGACCAAACCTAAGAAATATTTCTCTCTTGGTACAAACTTAGGTTTGGTCTCGGCTTTCGTTTCTTATAAAAAGTGTATTGAATCACTTGATTTTAGATAGATGTTTTGTTGTTGTTATTGTTGTTTTTCAATGAACCCCCCAACACAAACACATATACACACACTCCCTATAATAATAATAATAATAATAATAATAATAATAATAATAATAATAATAATAATAATAATAATAATAATAATGATAACAATAACAATAATGATGATGACGATGATCATGATGATCATTATGATGATCATGATAAAAACTTCACATACAAGATGGGCCTTTTTAATATATACCTAGGAGAGAGGAGAAGGAAGGGAGGGAGGAGAAAGAAGGGAGGGGGAGAGAAGGAAGGGAGGGGTGAAGAAGAAGGGAGGTGGAGGAGGAAGGGAGGGATGTGGAGGAGGAAGTGAGGGAGGAGGAGGATGAAAGGAGGGAGGAGGAGTGGAAGGAAAGGAGGGAGGAGGAGTGGAAGGAAAGGAATAGGAGGAAGATTGGGAGGAGGAGGGAAGCAGGTAAGAGGAGGAGGGGAAAGGAGGGAGGAGGAGGAGAAAGGAATGGAGTTGGTTGAGAAACCCAGGCAGAAGCAGGGATGAGGAATGAGCACTGTCAGAACGGAGCGCGATGGTACCTCACTAATCAGCATCACCTGTCATCGCTGAAGATGAGTTTTCCTGGGACTGTCAGACTTGCCAAACTCAGGCCAGAATCGTATTTATTCCATACACTTGTTCTTACATTTTTTGGGACCAAAATGGACATATTGATGGCCTGTTAGGTTAGCAGCTCTGTATACATTATATTACCATCGATTGGATATCTTCTCTTATCATTCCTCGAATATTTCTTAGTGTCTCTTTGGGTATTTTATTATAGGCTTTGCGGCCATACGACGATTGCGAATTACATAATGGCGACCCTTCCCTTTCTAAAGCATACATGGTATCCCCGCCCTGTCTCGTGTGTGATAGCACATAAACATTGTCAGACGTTAGTCTTGGAGCCCGTCCACAATATATCCTATATGGTGCTGATGTTTGACGTTAAATCAACTCAACTCAACCCCCTTCGATATATATAGGGAAATATAAAGTCATCGATCTCCTGTGTTTAATTTGTTTTTGTTTTGTTTCGTTTTGTTTTCCTTTTTCCAAGAATGGTTTGATTTTTGGTATCTCGAGTATAAATTATTTTAGAAGTCTTGTTTCTCATGTGTTTGTCCAGGTGGTTTTGTTGATACTGTCGTTGCTGTTGTTCTTGTTATTGTTTCTGTTGATGCTGCTGCTGCTGTTGTTGTTGTTGTTTTGTTTTGTTTTCCCACATACTGATTTAATCTATAGTATGCATCTCGATTACTTATTCATCTGTCCGCTATAGTCGTGTTTGTGCTCTTCTTCGAGTGTCAACAATATGTTTCTCAGACTATCTTTCGATACATTTCTTTCACCAGCGCCAGATCTTAAGACACAAACCTTTACGATTTTGATAGTACATAAGAGCGCCCACGCAACGGTTTGACTGATATGTATAAGTCATTGAATGCACATCTATATACACGAGTGTTACGTGTTACATCAATCTGTTTTCAATTCTCTCAAAGCAAAGTGAACTGTCTCTTACACTTTGCGAAATGTCAAGCGCCCATTCTCTTTTTAGCACTGCTTTTAGATCTACCAGTACCACTGACATGGGAGTGAGTACATCCTTGGCATTTCGCTGGTTGAGAGGAATATTGTTGTAACTACAAAGAGTTAAAGATGCTATTGTTGTTGTTGCCGCTGATATTGTTGTTGTTGCCGCTGCTATTGTTGTTGTTGCCGCTGATATTGTTGTTGTTGCCGCTGCTATTGTTGTTGTTGCCGCTGATATTGTTGTTGTTGCCGCTGCTATTGTTGTTGTTGCCGCTGATATTGTTGTTGTTGCCGCTGCTATTGTTGTTGTTGCCGCTGATATTGTTGTTGTTGCCGCTGCTATTGTTGTTGTTGCCGCTGATATTGTTGTTGTTGCCGCTGCTATTGTTGTTGTTGCCGCTGATATTGTTGTTGTTGCCGCTGCTATTGTTGTTGGTGGTGTTGCTGTTGTTGTTGTCGCCGCTATTGTTATTGTTGTTGGTGTTGCTGTTGTTGTTGCCGCTGTTATTGTTGTAGCTGGTGGTGTTGCTGTTGATGTTGTTGTTGTTGTTGCTGCTGTTGTTGTTGCTCTTATTGTTGTTGTTACACCAATGATATTTTATACTCAACAGTGAACAGAAGAGCCACGTTAACATTCTTGAGGTGTGAATTAATCTGTCGTATGTGGGTTTTGTGGTTGTTGTTGTTGCTGCTGCTGTTATTGCTCTTATTATTGTTGTTACACCAATGATATTTTCTACTCAACAGTGAACAGAAGAGCCACGTTAACATTCTTGAGGTGTGAATTAATCCATCGTATGTGGGTTTTGTGGTTGTTGTTGTTGCTGCTGCTACTGCAGCTGTTGCTGTTGCTGTTGTTGGTACTGCTGTCTTTTTACCTTTTCTTCTCGACTGTTAGCAGAGGAACAAAGGCCAAATTCTTGACATGTGGACTGTTTCTTCGTTTTCGCCTATAGATGTATGTAGTTTTTTATGTTGTTGTTGTTGTTGCTTCCGTTGTTGTTGTTGTTGCTGTTGTTGTTGTTGTTGTTGTTGTTATTGCTTCCGTTGTTGTTGTTGTTGCTGTTGTTTTTGTTCTTGTTGTCTATTGACCTTTTCTTCTCGACAGTTAGCAAGGGAACAAAGATCACATACCTGACATGTTAACTCTTTACTCTTTTTCGCTTAGAGGGGTATGTAGTTTTTTATGTTGTTTTTGTCGTTTCCTCCGTTGTTGCTAGTGCTGTTATTTTTGTTGTTGTTGTTGTTGTTGTTGCTTCCGTTGTTGCTACTGCTGTTATTTTTGCCGTTGTTGTTGTTGTTGTTGTTGTTGTTGTTGTTGTTGTTGTTGTTGCTATTGTGGGTGTTATTATTATTGTTTTTGTTATAAGATTGCTGTTGACTTTTTCCATTCGACAGTGAGAAGAGAATCAAAGATCATATTCTTAAAAATTTCACTTTGGGTACTTGCACTAACTTGATAAAAGTTAAAAAAAAAAAAAAAAGTAAAAAGAAAAAGTGTTAGATATAAATAGAATGTCACCACGCCTCAGTAACTTGTTCAGAGAAAGCTTTTCAAAGCAAAGCTCTGAATAGCTGTAAAACCAAGCAAAATGGAGGATTGCTGTCCAAGCCTAGATCTAGGTCTGCTCTTCTTTATTTCCTCATAACCATTTTAGGCCTACTCTACTAAAACACTTTCCTAGCCCTATGTTACACTGAGACCGTGTTGAAGAATAGATCTAAATTGCCTGATTATTCGTAGAAGTGAAAGTCAGCTGATAAATCAACCAAAAAGCAATCGCGAAGGTGTGAAAGTCAAATAGTAGATCTAAGATCTAGATCTAGTGATCGAATGAGGGGCAAGACAGGGGAGTGGACAAATTTGACGGACCAACAAACTAACCACAGTATGAATGGGAAATTGGAGGCTAGACTCCCTTGGACTTATGAGACAGATTATTGAGCATGACTTGCAGGTTAATAGACTTAGGGGACGAAGAAATTGCTGTCCAATATTAGATCTAAATTTAGCCCTAGAAGTGTGCTGTCCGATCGAAGCGGTCTTCAGAACCAATGGAGCGTGAAGGATTCTCGTTTACATGTTAATTGGTAATGGCCGAGACCAAGACTAAGAGAGGTAGGTCTTAGAAGGACTGAATGACATCTAGGTTGTCGGTGGAGAGAAAGAGAGAGACAGAGAGAGAGAGAGAGAGAGAGAGGGGGAGAGAGAGGGGGAGAGAGAGAGAGGGGGGGAGATAGAGAGACAAGAGAGATATATAGTTAAATAGGGGTATATAGTGTATATTTATTAATGACGATAGTCTCAACAAAATGGTAAAAGAACACTAAACTTTGTTGTTAACAAAAACCGCCCAGCAGCTACCATTGCAGTATATAACTATTATTAAATGCCAGCTGACAAGCTTTACAAAAATCCCTTATATTTTCTTTCAATTTGACATTGTGTCATCAAGCTCACGTTTAAAGCCGCATCATAATTACATAAATGCAGGTATATTTATACACCATCATGTGGAAATGAGTCATGACCAGACGGATTAAGATCAATATAACCACGACTCATTATAATAATTTGTTACTTTAATGTCAACTGTTTTAATGAAGACTAGAGCACCAAATGCAGTTCTCAGTTTTCATTGCTGCAACGACTGCACCGCCAAGAGAATTGTCATTACAGAGAAATTGCGTTCAATATAAAGGTTTATGGTTGCTCCATTTTTGGTTAATAGATTCAATTAAAAAAATAGAGGTGGTATTAATGACTTTAGTAGTGGAGGTGGTGGTGGTACTGTTGTTGTTTGATTGCTCTGAAAAGCAAAATACGCCATACAAAAAATTAAAAGTGTAATGTTTAACTGAAAAAGCTGCAGGTTCTTTGATACTTTACCAGGCAAGGGATGCTACAAACAAAATACACATGAAGAAGATATATAGCAGTACATTCACAATCGTATACATACATAGGATGATTAAAAAGAAAAGACCTTCGATTGTAGACCCAAGGCACAAAGACAGTCTAGAACTAAACAACACGGATGGGAATTGTATTTTTCCCTCTAGGTTGTACAAAATCTGCAGGCTATGAGAATGTAACAGGTGTTACCAAAAAATTATTACAAAAAAGAAAACAGCACACATTTTTGGCGTCATTCCATTATGTGTTACGTGGTGAATATAGAGAGATTGAGAGAGGGGGGAGGGAGGGAAGAGGGGGTAGAGGGGGAGAAAGAGAGAGAGAGAGAGGGGAGAGAGGGTAGAGGGAGAGATCGGGGAAGGGGGAAGAGAGAGTTAGGGGAGAGAGAGAGACGGGAGAGCGAGAGATGTGAGGAGGGAAGAGAGAGAGAGAGAGAACGAGAGAGATGGAAGGGAGGAAAGAGAGTAAGATAGAGGGAGAGATAGTGAAAGGGGAATGTGAAGAGAGATACAAAGAGAGAGAATGACAGAGAGACCGATAGAGAGATTGATACAGAGACAGAAAGAGCGACAAATAGACTGAAGAACTTTATATTAAAGTATACTTTTACAACTTCCTGGTTATGTTATACTATATTGAGTTCTTTTTTGTACAGAGAAAACAAAGAGTGTCAAATTATGAGGGCGGGTTAAAAAAATGGCTTGGAATGCAGACAGCCCGTATGATGAAACCAGAGACTATGAAATAGTGAGAGGTTGCACAGGCAAGATTTTGTGTGTATTAATGGTTACTGTAATAATTATTACGACGGTTGTTTTCTTCTTTAAACTGCATTAAATGATTATTTCTGAAGATTGATGAACCGCCTTGATTATAATTATAAAGAAAAAGAGTTAGCAGGCGTTGGGTCGGTGTCAGTATAATGTGACCAGCTGAGACAGGAGTCCTGGTATCCCGGACCTGTCTCGTGTATGGCAGCACATAAAATTGTCAGACGTCAGTCTTGGGGCCCGTCCACAATATAGCCTATATAGTGTTGATGTTGGACGTTAAACCAATTCAACTCAACATCAAGTACGCGTCACGCTAGCTCCCTAATGTAAGAATGGTGTAAGCTCTTTTTGTGAAACGTCTCACTTAATATAAAGTCTTTGGTTTCACCGTACCAGCATCATTATGTCTATGTTTTATGCACTTTTCATATGTTTATCTATTGAAGCGTGTTGTAATAACTAACATGTGTAAGAGAGGGAGAGAAAGAGAGGGAGGGAGAGAGAGAGAGAGAGAGAGAGAGAAAGAGAGAGAGAGAGAGAGGGAGAGAGAGAGAGAGAGAGAGAGAGAGGAGAGAGAGAGAGAGAGAGAGAGAGAGAGAGAGAAGGAGAGAGAGAGAGAGAGAGAGAGATGGAGAGAGAGAAAGAGAGAAAGAGAGAGAGAGAGAGAGATAGAACGCGGTAGTCAGGGCGGTGTGTGCAATTATGTATGTATGTATGTATGTCTGTATGTCTGACGTATATTTGTATGTCTGTATGTATGTCTGTGTGTATGACGTATATTTGTATGTCTGTCTGTCTGTATGTATGTCTGTGTGTATGACGTATATTTGTATGTATGTATGTATGTCTGTGTGTCTGACGTATAATTGTATGTCTGTATGTATGTATGTATGTATGTATGTATGTATGTATGTATGTATGTATGTATGTATGTATGTATGTATGTATGTATGTATGTATGTATGTATGTATGTGTGTCTGTATGTATGTCTGTGTGTATGTAGTATGCTTGCAGGTGTGTCTGTATGTCTGTTCCCATATATGCCATGCCCGCATATAATTATGTGTGATATGTATATACATCTTGCCTTTGGCATCCGAATCCAGGTGAGCATCTGTGCCCTTGAGCCCACACACTCAAACACACACACGAACACACACGCGAACACACACTCAAACACAAACATTCGATATACAAGCTCACTATGCCCTCTATACAGCGCTAGCGAGGTCTAGGCAATAATTGTATGGATCTTGGTCTATATTTAGACCAAATAAAGATGTAGTTTAGTTTGTGAAGAGCTTATGGTATTGTAGGCGAAAGGGTATATCGAACTAAAGAGAGAGAGAGGCTGAGAGGGAGAGAGAGAGAGGGAAATAGTGAGAGAGAGAGAGCGTGAGAGAGGGTAGCAGATGTTGTAAATCCGATTTCAATTCTTAAAACCAACAACAGCAATAGCAACATTCAAAAGCAGTATAAATAACCATATAGTAGTGATTTGGACGTATAAATAGCTCCATGAGAAGCAAGTAAACAATATTGGTGGTATAGGATCGCCTAGAGAGAGAGAGGAAGAGAGTGAGAGAGAGAGTGCAAAGGAGAGAGGGATAAAAAGTGAGCGAGAAGGAGAGGGAGATGGACAAAGAGATGAAGAGAAAGAGAGATAGAGAGAGACAGAGAGAGAGAAGGAAAGAAAGAAGAAAAATGAAAATCAAGGGGCTTGGGAAAGCGCGGGTCCTGGGGTAGAGCATTGGCTTCCGACGCAAGAGGTCTGTTGGTTCGAAATCCGCTATCGTGGCTTCTTTTTTTCCCTACTGGTTCAACAAAGTCCCGAATATCTCTGGAGTCCCGTCGCCGTATAGGACTTTTAATGAGACTTAGGAGACATTAAACTAGAAGAGAAAAAATGCCTTATCCGAACAAAAACGATGTGAACTTGAATACTGAAGACCTAGGAGACATTAAACTAGAAGATAACTTTGCCCTCTCCGAACAGAAACGAAGAACGATGTATAAATGACTACTATAGTTTTAATATGTGTACATTGTACTACACACTCGCGCTTGCTTTCCCCAATTGAGGCGAGGCTTAGATGAACAAATTCCGGGCTCTCTACCTCTTGTTTTGAATGGCGTTTGAGAGGACTCCCAAGTGATGAGATATTAATTCGATACACATGGGGCATCGAACCCGAACGCTACACTAATGGGCCTTCACGTAATACCTGGGCCTCATCATATTTCACCAATAATACATACAGAGCGGATTACAATACATGGGAATGGGGGAATAGCTGCTTTTGTATTTAACGCGAGATCCCATTGTTGGAGTGTGACCAGCCAAGCTGCCTACTATAGAAGTCCTTAAAAGTGTACCAAATGTAATAAGTATAATACATGTCTAGCACTTTTACGATAAGAAGCTAAACTAGCTTTCCAATATAAAAATACATGGCGAAAGTTCACCAATATAGACGATTTTACATTTAGCCTGCCGTACAATACAGCAATTTATATTTACACTAATGAACGGGCCCATAAACATTTAAATATCTTTCGCCATATAGTTTATAATTTTATTTACTGAACGAATGTACGGAAAATAGAATAAAGAATTCCCATAATAATAATACACTTGTTTTAACGTAAAGTTGGGAGCTGTGATTGGAACAGGACTCGTTGAAAAATAGTAAAAATACTCGTAATGATCAATTTGACGAACAACAGGTGGGCTTTCCCGATTTTATCAGCAAAACGCGAATCTGTGTCAAAACAATGGGGAAATTCAATAGTGAGATGTATATATCTACTGTATAAGTATGTATCTAGGGTTGTAGTATATGTCTATAGCAGAGGATTATCATTATCTATGTGAGAATGGCTTCAGGATGTATGACTGAATACATTGTATGGTTTTGTCCTCTGTATAAACGATTGCGTTATTTCTTTGTATGACTCAAACTTGTGACACTTATCAGGATGACGATTAGGGAGAGGATGTGGAGGAGAAGGAGGGGGAGAGGGAGGAGGAGGAAGAGGTGGAGGAGAAGGGGATGGAGGAGGAGGAGGAGGAGGAGGA
>RQTK01000440.1:284694-304949 GCA_003991915.1 Elysia chlorotica
AAGTGAGGTAGAGATAAAAAGAAGACTTAAGAGGCTGTTGTTGTTGCATTGTTTTTATTGTTCTTCTTCTGGTCTTGGTTGCTGTTGTTGTTATTGTTGTTGTTGTTGTTGTTGTTGTTGTTGTTGTTGTTGTTGTTGTTGTTAGTGTTGTTGTTGTTGTTGCTGCTGCTGCTGTTCTTGTTGTTGCTGTTGCTGCTTTTTTTGTTTGTTTTTTTCGCTGTTCCTTTGATCAGATAAATTGTTGTCAGGATCTAAGATTGTGATGGCCAATGAATGGGTTTGAATCCAACATCTACCTCATATAGTGAGTGGTATATATAAGAAGGAGATAAAAAATAAATTTTTAATGGGCAAAAAAAGAGAAAAGACAAGAAAAGTGAGAAGTAGACGGACGAAAGAGGCATGACTGAAGCTTGCGATTGGATGAGTGAGGTCAAGCATTAAACGTCGTGCTGTGTCTTAGATCTGGAATTTTGCCAGGAAATTGTGGCTCGTGAGACTGAGGGTGCAATGTGAGCGGTAGAGTTAGAACTAGAAGAGATGGGAAGGAATAGTTGGAGGGAGGACCTGTAAAGGTTAGGAGTAAGATGTGCGATATAGGTATGCAATACATGAAATAGCTTTTTGTTAAACTCCTTGTATTTGTTGTCGATGGGTTTGTATTGTGTTCTACTCTATTGAAATATTAAAGATTACGTATCACGTCCTTTTGTTTTTGTTTTTTTTTCTGACTGATTTTGGTTTTTATTTTGTCACTGTTTTTTTATTGTTTTTTTTTTTTCTTTTTTTTTTTCAAAAAAGATATGGAATTTGGGACGGGAATTATAAGGGTATAACCTGAAGATATTTTGCATGCCTGGCATATATAATATGCTTTCATTTATTGTTAATTCCTTCCTTCATACTGACTATATTACATATTTTGAGACTAGCAAAAAGCTGTTCTGTAGGATAGTGGGGGACTGTAAACATTCCCCTATAGTGTTGTATGGCGGTCGAATTGAAAGGGTTCATTTACAAGTGTGTGACAGGAAGGGTAATTTTGTATGGAAAATCTATACTGAGTTCCAAGCGGGCCAAAACAGTTACTTCTCTCTCTCTCTCCCTCTCTCTCTCTCTCTCTCTTTCTCTCTTTCTCTCTCTCTCTCTATCTCGCTATCTCCCTCTCTCTCACACATTCTCTCTATCTTTCTTTCTCTCTCTCTATCTCTCTCTCCCTCTCTCTCTCCCCCTCTGCCTCTCTCTCCTTCTCTCTCTCATTCTTTGCCCCCTATCTCCCCCTCTCTCTACCTCCCCCCCCCCCTCTCTCTCTCTCTCTCTCTCTCTCTCTCTATCTATCTCTCCCTCTCTCCGTGTTATGTTATGCGTCAGCCTATATTAATTCAGGCATTGGCCGTTTTTGACAAGATACGGGCTTCTGTCTGTGCCTAGTTATTCGTTAGAATTTACAATAAGAATAGAATAACAAACCAGAATTAGAAGGGTGGAACCTAATAAGGGGTTTTATTGTTCTTGTGGTGTTTACTTGTGCTTGTGGTATATAGTTAGTCAATTGGTTGGTATGTGCGGGTGTGTGGGTGGAATAAGGTGGAGAGATCTATGTAAGGGGCGGAGAGGGGTGTTTTAATAAATAAAAAAAAGAGGTAGAGGGCTTCTTTGGGGGGTGGGGAGGGGTGTTTTAATAAGAGAGGCAGGGAACTGACTGGGAAAGGGGTGGCGTTGGATGGGGCAAAGATATCAAGGAAGATGGCGAATATATAATAATTATGGAGTTGGGAATAGGGAAGTGGGATCGGGATAAACAGTTCAAAGACTCACCTACACAGATAGGTAATAGTGACTACAATAACTGCATTACCATTAGAATAAAAAAAACAAAAACAACTTGATTTCGGGTGGTAATCGGGTAACTAGATCATACAGTAAGTCTACAGTAGTAGTAATAGTAATAGTAATAATAATAACAACAAGTCATCAATTGATTAAACAAATGAATGGATCAATGCATGGCGATAAAGCCTATAGTGTGTGAGATTTGAGATTTGATATTTGAGACTTTGTGATTGAAGCAATCGTCGTGACCGCGACTATACTAGGCTACTGTAGGTGTAACAGCACGTACGTGTATTCACGTCTAATCTGCTAGTACACGTACCACTATAAGGTTACACACACGTACTGTTACCTGCAACTTTCAGTTTATCAGTTTATTCACACGTACTGTTACATACCACTTTCAGTTTATTCACACGTACGGTTACATACGACTATCAGTTTATACACACGTACTGTTGCATATCACTTTCAGTTTATACACACGTACTGTTACATATCACTTTCAGTTTATACACACGTACTGTTACATACCAACATCAGTTTATACACACGTACTGTTACATACCAACATCAGTTTATTCACACATACTGTTACATACCAACATCAGTTTATTCACACTTAATTACATACCAACATCAGTTTATTCACACTTAATTACATACCAACATCAGTTTCACACGTACTGTTCATACACTTCAGTTATACACACGTACTGTTACATATCACTTTCAGTTTATACACACGTACTGTTACATATCACTTTCAGTTTATACACACGTACTGTTACATACCACTTTCAGTTTATACACACGTACTGTTACATATCACTATCAGTTTATTCATACATACTGTTACTGTCACACAAACACAATAGACAATGCTGACTACTTAACACACGTACTGTTACATACCACTTTCAGTTTATACACACGTACTGTTACATATCACTATCAGTTTATTCATACATACTGTTACTGTCACACAAACACAATAGACAATGCTGACTACTTAACACTCACACAATGCATACATCGTGTACATGGAACAACGTAATCTCAAATGATACACACGTTTTACTTACTACAAACACACTGTAATTAGAGAGGACACAAATCTCGTGTCTGTCTGTCTGTCTGTCTGTTTGTCTGTCTGTCTGTCTGTCTCTCTCTCTCTCTCTCTCTCTCTCTCTCTCTCTCTCTCTCTCTCTTTCTCTCAATCTCTCTTTTTTTTATCTATCTAGTAATATTCATCTGTCTGTTTATCTCGATATCCCCACTCCCTAGTCGAACATATCTATCCTCCTCTATCATCTATGTGTCTCTTACATCTTTCTACCTGTCTATCTATCTATCTATCTATCTATCTATCTATCTATCTATCTATCTATCTATCTATCTATCTATCTATCTATCTATCTATCTATCTATCTATCTATCTATCTGCATGTCTATACCTATCTATCTATCTATCTATCTATCTATCTATCTATCTATCTATCTATCTATCTATCCATCCATCCATCTGCCTGTCTATACATATCTATCAGCTTTCCCGGTTTCCAAAACAGAACGTGCACCACTACTCTTTTTCAGACAAGTTCCTTTCTGTTCGAGCACACTTCTAGTTCTCACAATCAACAAACATAATTATTCAATTAATAACACACTTTCATTCGAGGTAAAGAACAGGAAGATACTTGGATGTCATTGTTATTGTACTGCATCAAATTGCAATTATCATACATAGTAATAGTAGTAGTAGTAGTAGTAGTAGTAGTAGTAGTAGTAGTAGTAGTAGTAGTAGTAGTAGTAGTAGTAGTAGTAGTAGTAGTAGTAGTAGTAGTAGTAGTAGTAGTAGTAGTAGTAGTAGTAGTAGTAGTAGTAGTAGTAGTAGTAGTAGTAGTAGTAGTAGTAGTAGCAGCAGCAGCAGCATCAGTAGTAGTAGTAACAGTAGAGGAAATATGCTATCAGCTAGTATAGGTGTCATCTAAAGTATTCAAGGTATGTATACACGGTATAAATAACTGTTATGGTAAAAACTTCGCTGCTCCTTGCATGTCGTTGAAGTCATAATACTCTCCCGAGCACACACGACCAGGGCCCCTCCTTGCTCCTCCTCAATGTCCTCTTCAATTCATGGATGAATAAAGATCCCTGTATTCTTTATTCTTTATTCCTCAACGATACAAGGATGCTCTGGATTTGGCGTGATGAAGGCGGTTTGAGCAAGTCAGCATCAGTAAATCCGGAGTCACCCATCCCATGAAAACGATGCGTTCCTCGTTGTTTCCTGGTGCTATGTAGGCTATCACAGCTCCGTGTGTAGTAGGTATAGGCGTAGATCCATGTTTTCTGGGCTTCTCGCTTCCTTCACTATATCCAAGATTTCTGGTCTTTTCTCTTCCTTCAGAAATTTTCCCCATGTGGAAAGGAATTTAACTGCATACTAATTACTACTGATCTCTACATTCGCAAACGTCTAAATATATAATTTTTAAAAAAGCCTGCACGTTTTTCACTCACAGCCGTAATTAGATATAGGAGCAATTTATTATAATTTGCATTCCTCTACTGTAATAAACAACGTTAGAACTTTCCGATGACACAATTTTATTACTATCTAGGGTAAGACAAGTAATACAAGACCAACCAGAAGCAACAATACTTCTTGTGAACAATTATTTATTCACTTCAACTTTGGGAGACCATACTACATGAATTACCATTGTATCGCCCACTGACCAAACTGACGTCATATCATTAATTTGATTCCCTGTTTAAACTGGAGTGAGGAGGACAACAGTGACCAACATACCAGTCCTGGGCTGATCAATAACTTAAACAGCAACTAAACACACATGTACATGTATTGTGTTGAATACAGACTGCCCACTACTAGTGCCCTGTTGACCAGTGCGATAGATCTACCTAAGCTGACCATTTAATAATTATTAGAGCCCTTGTGATAACGAGACCCATACCGAAACAAAGACGATAGGCAGTGTGACCCATACCGAAACAAAGACGATAAGCGGGACCTAATGGAATATGCACCAACGCCCAATCAGAATATATCCTTCACTCACGGAACCAATGAGCGATCAGAAATGCCTAGGCCCCTAATCCTCAGGGCCATGATTATGTAATGACCATGCGAATCGCAAAGACTGGATTATTTTTTAGGCCTGGAGGCGGCAGGGGTACTACTGGTCGTGGTATTCAAAGAGGAAACAGCTTGCCTTTAATCATTAAAACACAACTCAATGCCTGAATAGCCTGGGCCTCAGTGACTACAGAAGGCCAAAACACAAAGATTGCTTAGTTGGACTGTAGTGTAAAAAGACAACCGGAGCAGCGAATGATCAGATCTATTACATGCAGAGTGGAACCTAAATGAAAACTAAAATACTAATAATAATTATCATCATAACAACAATATTATGATTCACCGTGAGGCAGATGGGAAGAAATAAGTATTGTATTTGTATATCAAAAGTTGAGGTCAAAAACGTGCGAAAGCCACTACAGACTGAGGAACATAAAAACTTTGATTCTCAAACGGGTCTGCGACGGAGGAGGAGTAATAGTAGTAGTACTAGTAGTAATAGTACTAGTAGAAAATGATGCTCAGAAAAAACTGCATGCAGATGAATGGACCGTACGGTGAAATGCTAGTGACTTCAATCAGTTGAAAGAATAAATAATAAATAACATTAAAAACTGATATCGGTGAGCCGATTATCGAGACATTGTATGGTAATAATAATAGTATAATTAACATGACAACTGGCAAGACTAGAATGAAATCGTCCGAGCAATTATTATTATCATTATCATTATTATTATTACAATCTTCGATAAATGAAAGCCGACGGTCTTTGTACACTCGATGGGGGAAAGGGGGGGGGGGAGGAGGAGGGGACAATTGTAATTGTAATTCTGAATGGAGGGTGGTGCAATTTGTGATACGCCCACGTTATACTAGTTTTAAAAATACGTACAGTGTACATGAATACAAGGTGAAACACACTTGGTGAAAAGTAGGAGTTAAGGGAGGAAAAACTGCACACTTCACTTTACAATGTCGTTGAGTTCTTGAAAGTGATTTGCTCCTTGGCGCAATGGAAGTCAGAGCAAATTTTTATCGTATCTTTACATATTATCTTTGCAGGGTTCCACAAACTAGATCTAAGTATTGGAAAGCGGTGTGTATACACGTATGCATATTTGGGTCTAGACCACGTAGGCCTACTTTGACTTCCCCGTTTATAATACATGTACGTGTATAAATACATCGTAGTCGTTGAAAACTCCGAGTTAGAGCAGACCGGAAGCAGCAACAAGTACCACAAAACCCTAAGGAGGAATCCAACGCCAGGCCCATCATGGCGATTTCTTCTAGAACACAGTGCCTGGAGTGACTGACATTCGTGCTGATGATGATTCACCGACCCGGTACATGCGAGTACACGCAGCGTGTAATCGCTAATCAACTCGAATACAATTACACACCAATCACATCTGAGCTAAGAAAAGGTGTCATGCATTGTATTATGTACACATTGTGATGGATAATCTCCTTGCATTGAAGTGCACACATTTTGATGCAAATCTTTCCCATAATGCTCTTAAATTTAGATCTAGATTTCACTGACTCTTTTAGATCTAGATTCAGTGATGCCTTTAGATCTATATCCACTGATGCCTTTAGATCTAGATTCACTGATGCCTTTAGATCTAGATTCACTGATGCCTTTAGATCGATATCCAGTGATGCTTTTAGATCTAGATTCAGTGGTGCCTTTCCTTGTCTCGGGAAGGAGGAGTAGTGGCGACTGAATCGTGATTCCACTTTGGGTTAGCACTGTGGGTACATGTAGGCCTGATTTCCCTGGGAATGAGGTGCACGTTTTCCTGTGATCCAGGGAAGTCCTCTAATAACTGGAGGTGGAAGGTGGGAGGGAAGTAATCTAGAGCTAGTGGGTGTGGGAGTGGGTGGGGAGGGAGGCACTGCTTGTATCATACGTCCGTTTCGAGGCCATAGTCGCTGCCGGTGCTGCTGGCTTTGATGGCGCCGGCGTGGTTCTCCTTGATGCCTTTGTCTGTGAGCGGCGTGCTGTGGTTGTTACCCTCCTCCATCTCCATGATGTCCGAGCCGCACTCACTGTCCATCGAGTCCTTCTTGTCCGGCGGGTAGTTGGGACAGGACTGGACGTGTTTGTACTGACCCTTGTCCGTGCTCTCGCCCTCGCGGTGGTAGAAGTAGTTGAAGTTGGACACGATCACAGGCACGGGCAGGGCAATGGTGAGCACACCAGCGATGGCGCAGAGCGACCCGACCAGCTTGCCCCAGACCCCGATAGGCATCATGTCGCCGTAGCCGACGGTCGTCATGGTAACGACAGCCCACCAGAAGGCATCGGGAATACTCTTGAAGTGAGTCTGCTCCGCGTCGGCCTCCGCGAAGTACACGGCGCTCGAGAAGAGGATCACCCCGATAAATAGGAAGAAAATGAGCAGGCCCAACTCCCGCATGCTGGCCTTGAGTGTTTGTCCCAGAATCTGGAGGCCCTTCGAGTGTCTGGACAGTTTGAATATTCTAAAGACCCGGACGAGCCGGATCACCCTGAGAATGGCCAGAGACATGGCTTGATTATTGCTCTTGCTCTGATCGGCCACGACGGTGCCCAATGTTATGAAGTATGGAATGATGGCCACGATGTCGATGCAGTTCATGATGTTTCTGAAGAAGCCGAGCTTTTCTGGGCAGGAGGCGAATCTGACCAGGAGTTCGAAAGTAAACCATATAATGCAGCAAGTTTCAATAATGAAGAACGGCTCGTTGAATTTGGGGATATCATCTTCCTCGATTAACACCTCCTTGAGATAGGACGAGTTATCGCCGCTTATCTTGCCGCTTATCCTGTAATGCTTAAACTGCGGAAGCGTCTCCAGACAGAAAATAACGATGGACAGAAGAATTATAACAACGGAAAAGATGGCGCACAGTCGCGCCGCGGCGGAGCTCTCTGGGTACTCGAACAGTAGCCAGACCCGCCTTTGGAACTCGTTCTGCGGCAGGGGTTTCTCCTCCTCCTTGATGAAGCCCTCATCTTCGCGGTACCGCTCGAAGGCATTCTCTCCCAGCTCGTAGAACTTGACCTCTTCCGAGAAGACGTCTAGCGGGACGTTGACGGGCCGCCGTAACCGCCCCCCGCTCTGGTAGAAGTAGAGGATTGCGTCGAAGCTGGGCCGGTTCCTGTCGAAGAAGTATTCGTTCCTGAGGGGATCGTAGTACCGGTTCCGCTTGAGGGGGTTCCCTAGCAAGGTCTCGGGGAACTGGTTCAAGGTTTTGAGCTGGGTCTCGAACCGGAGCCCGCTGACGTTGATTACAACGCGCTCGCAGCTGCAGTCATATTCGTTGGCCTGCGCGCCCATCCCATCGTCATTGGCATTGTCTTCCTCAGGGAGCTTGGGAAACGACCTGGAATTAGGAAGATTAGAAGATCGTAAGTGCGAGCGCTGACTGGTGGAGTGGTAGCTGTCCCGATAGCCGGCCGGGCCACCGTTCCCCTCGATCCCAGCCATGGCAACCTCCATGCTGCCGTTTGCATGGGCCCCGCCCGACTCACCGATGCTCCCTATTGTTGGTGCTTACCATGCTACAAGCGCGCCTTTACCGCCATGCAAGCATCGTCTCATGTAGCATGCAACATGTAGGCATAGGCCTAGGCCCTAACCATGAAACCTGTGTATTGAAATCTTCGACAGGAATAAGCTTTACATGCACGGGGAAGCGAAACAACTAACGCATATTCCCCCCGAATTAATAGTTCGCGTCTACGCCATTATTAGTTCACATTTTCTCGGAAAATACACTCACAGTTTGTATCGAAAAGGCACTCGTTAAATCAAGGAACCAGCAGCAATCCAATAAATACCATTTTTAAGAAAATCCAGTCTGCATTTATCCAGCAAACCTGACGAAATAGGTCACGAAATAAACGGGATAAAGATAAAAAACTGCGGCTACCTCCTCCTCCTTAGTCTATGCGTCTATGCTAGCCACAGCGTTGCTTATCTCCATTAGTGTTGGCGGGCTCCCTACATAGGTTTACGCGCGGTGCTAGCGTGAGCGCAAATGATTTACAGCGAAAACTAGCCAGCACTCAGTGCTAGCTACGCTGTGCCTGCCCAATCCGCGATTCACACACGAGTGTGCTGTGCTGTCTCGACACAGCCGATTGGTCCGCGTCTTGCCCTCATACTTAGCCATGCTCAGAACTTCACAAGAGCTATCTGTGCCAAAAGATTCCATTTAATCGATACCCCGCCACCTTCCCCAGCTACAAAATAACTTACACAATGGTGCTTACCCTCAAAAGCCTGGTTGTTTTTTTTTTTTATCGGGAAAGACTTGATAAATCTATAAAAAGTAACACAAGGAATGTACCCGACCCGTATTGACCAATCAGCGATGTCGTTACGCGATATGTTTACGTCGATAAAAGCAACCGTGTAAAATTTTACTTACGAAGTGAAAATAATCTATATTTTATTTAATTTCGTTTTAAGAGCTTTAATCGTGAAAAGCAATAATAATATTTTTTAAATGAATATTAACTGCGGCTCTCATGTGTATGTGCGGTACTAGTTTCTACCACATACCACACAGTCCCACTCAACCTAGCCAACAGAAAATCAATAGTAAGTTCCAACCTTGCCGCCGGCTCAGTGTGGTACGAGGTAAAGCCGCGTGAAACGGAAGAAAACAACCTCACAGCGAGCGTCGCGAAACTAAAGAGTAGACCTAGCATCAACTCTCTCTGGTCCAGATTTATTCTTCTAGATCTAGTATAGCAGAGACCAGAGGTTTAGATTGGACTAGATCTAGATTTATAAGATCAGTTTATGACAACGGTTATGTTGCCTTTTTAATATTTTTGAAACACACGCTGAAAGAATATCAACGAGATGACTCAATATCTTCCTCCTAACTTACTGGCTCTCTTCGCCGCAAGAGACCCTCTGCCTTTCCTACCACCAGCCGACAAACTACCACACGAGAAGAAACGAGCTCCATATTATGGTGTTGCAGAATTTCTAGAAGGTTTCGAGGTAAATTTTTGATAACCAAGTCTATTTTATCTCTATATGCTAGATTTTACTTTGATATGAGATCTAAAATCTAGCTATACTAGATTCTAGATCTAGATCTAGATTCTATAGGCTACCCCAGATGAATATTATAAATCTATGCCTACTCTAGCTAGACCTAGATCTAGATCTTCTAGATATAGCTTAGCTGTAAATTTATGGACTCCCTTTCCGAAATAAAGAGAACAGATCTAGATCCACTCAGATCAACCAAATCTAGGCTACCGCCAAAATACCAGCCTCCAGCCTAGACTCTAGGCTCTCCATCTAGATCTAGATTCAACATCTGTTATCAGCCAAATCCCAGACAAGTTTTATCTAGTGTCGTAGAGTTTCATTCAGTGATGCCAATTTTCTGTAAAATTATGGAATTCTGTAAAAAAAACAAAAATTGTCCGTCGTTCCGTAATAAGAGAAGGTGAAAAATCACCAGTCCCAGCTCCGTCAAAGTTTGTCAAAGTTCTTAGTCTTGGTAGCTGTGTATGGACTAAGGGAAACGCATAAAACAGTTTAATGGAAAGCAAACCGGACTAGGTATGAACATTGCTGAGCATGCATCATTCACAAAATAACATCGGGCCATTCAATTTGAGTTTGCAATGTTGGTTTTATGTGTATAACTAATCTTGATCAAAGACCTCAGTTAGATTTATTTTGTGTGACTCTAGTTCTAAAATAGGGCAGTAGGAGGACTATCTAGATCTTACTCGTAATAATTTTTGGTAGTTATGCAAAAGCCACCAATCTCCATTCATGGTTCAAGGGTGCCTTTCTTGTTTTTATCATTGTTTGATGATCACATTAGACATGGCAACTATAAGACTTCTGGTACTTCTGAATCCTCAAATTTTGGTCTTGAGAGGAATATATTTTCTCACCTTATTATGGCTGGATCTAGTCCATACTGTTTTTAGAGTGTTGAATAATGGATTACTTGTAATTATTATTTCTGATGGGGGAGAAACCAAAAGTTGAAAATAGGGTATTTTCACCAGAAGAAAAATTTATTCGGTGAGGTTCTTACTATCAATCAATATCAATAGCTTTCAGTACATTCCTCTTTTAAACGCCCTACAAGACGTCCAAAAAGTTTCAATAGATCTACTGAAGAAAAATGAACATCAATGACTCAATCTCACAAACATTTAATTTCAAATCTAGATCTAGGCCTAGTTCAAAGTCGAAGATAATAATTATGTAAAATACAATACTACTACGACTTCAATGGTTTAAAAAAAAAAAAGGTCTCTGTATTTAATTATATAGGTATGATAACGGTACCTAATAAAAAAAAAACTAACCTTTCCAGTAAACTTAGTTAAATTCACTGGTTCTGCTGGCTTTCTGAATTTTTTTATGCTTCCACTCATGTATATAGCAATGGGACTATCAATTGTATCTTTCGTTTCACTATGCAATCATCTTTTGGAATATAGAATTCTTATAATATGTACCAGACCATGATAGACTAAAATAGTAAAACCCTATAAATAGGGAAATTGGATGTCAAGCTGCCGATTCACCAATCTGTAGATTGAAAATTAATTTTACATTTTCTCTTTCTCTGATTGAAGTCTTTCAGTTTTGTTTTTCTCGTCTTAGACCTGGAATCTAAATAGGAATGGGTGAAATTTCGGACCACATAATCCATGAGGCTGTTTGATTTCTGATTGCATAGTTCTTGACGCAGTTTCACTATGAAATCTTTTAGCTGTCATAGACCGTGCTCTTGGTGTATGTTTATATCATGACTGCATTATTAGCTAATCTGTGAACAAGATTGAGGTTTAAGGCAAAAATTGTTTCATTCAGCATTTAAAAGCATACAAATTGTGCGTTTCTCTCAGGTTACTTTTACTAGACAGTGTTCTGTGGAGCTGATTTCTGTAGCACTGTAGACCCGCCCTCATTTTTTTTTTTATAGTCTGAATGATGTCACTTAAGAGGCAATCCACATTTTTCTCCGTTTTCACTGTGATCCAAAGTCTAAATCTAGATTTTCAATCTTCGATAAAGGATACACAGGCTTGTGGGAGATAAAAAGTTATGCCACACCGATGATTGTCATTAGCAACAGATGTTTTTCCTTTCACTATATTATTTAAATAAAAGAGATAAAAAAGGCACTCCATTCCTGAGTAGCACAACAGGTATTTTATAGCTATAGTATGGCCAAATCCAAATTTACTAAAAATGCAATCTTTAACATTTTTCAAAAGACTGGGTTCAAACTTCAATGAAATATGCGGGGAAAGGTTTTGCCTCTAATTCTCTTTGTAATTTGTTGACAAAAAAATGATGGTCCTATCTGAACACCACAGCGTATATTTTAAAACTGAGTTTTGGATACGAGCTAGATCTATCAAGTTTTCTTATCTCAAACTTTGAACATGTATTCCTATGGTTCAGTTCATCTTTTTTATAGGACTAAATAGTGGATATTGAAAAGAAAAGTGAATTGATGTGATGATGTAGTCAGAATACTTTGTACGGTATCAATAAAAAAAATTATAGTATAAATATATGTAACAGATGTCTCGATCAATACCACTCTTGGTTATCATACGTCCCGTCTTTGGTTGGGGTGCGCAGTTGCTCTGGGGTAGAGCATTGGCGTCCGTCGTTCGAGTCCTGAGAATTTTGGTTGGGTCTGTGTCAGATTAATGAGGATTAGGCTAAAACAGGAGTTATCCTCGTTTGGTATGTGAGAGGGCATACAATTTTCAGACATCCACAATACAGTCTATATATATAGTGCTAATTTTAGATGTTAAACCAACTTAACTCAACTCAACTCTGTCTTTGGTTATAGGCGATAACATTCAAATCTATTCATTACACACTGACTAATCAAAGTTTCAATTCTTGTTTCCGCCCACCTATTGAAAAGCAAATCAAAAGGCATCTGTTTGTGTTGAACCTATCTAGTAGTGTTTCAGGGGTGGAGCAATGGATTTTTTCATGACATGAGCAGAAGCGTTACAAGTGCCATGTGACTTAACGTTAAGATTTATTAGATATGAGAAAATGCGTTGATGCACAAGTGCACTCCAAAGTAAAAATAAAAAATCCTCTTTGGTAACAGCTGCTTTTCCTTTGGTGCAGCAAAAATGGAAAATAACAAAAAAAATTTCACTTCAAAATATTTTTTAGAACATTTTTAAAGTTAAGGATGAGAAATGTAAAAAAAAAAAAAGACCATAGACCCATTTAGATGATGCAGGGAAAGACGTTTGGGCGTCGATCGAGAAGTTTTCTTGCCTCAAGGCACGCAAAACTTACAGTGTGTCCAGAATGGCCGTAACGAGAGTTGCTGAAGCCATCATCGTGTTGAGTGTACAGCCAGCGAATTCTGGTAACTTTTCCTTGTTTGTAAACACTCAACTTCATTCAGGTTTCGTGAAAGTTTTGTTTGAGAATGTTTCGAAATTTCCATTGTTCATGGACTCACAGCTAGTATCCACCTTATGAACCTAGATCTTGATTATGAAATAGAGCATGGCTATGTTTCAAGTTGAACAATCTCCGCTTTTTAGCGTTCGTTTATATATTTGCATAGGTCTTTCCAAAAGAAATCCTGGCTTAATCATCACTCGCTTAGATTCAGTTACATAACACACTGACACTTCATCACGTTCTGTTTGAAATCAGGAAGCTTGGAGCCAAAATATGAATTCACAATTCATTTCAAATTTTCTAAATACATTGGTTTGTGTAGGCTTGCTCTACATGTAGAATTTTTTGTACTTTGGTGAGTAGACAAATGTATCGTGTATTCACATTTTTACTAAGAAGTCTCAAAAGCAGTTAAACTGCATTGTCACATACGTGAATTTTCATCATGTATTCAACGGAACTTTGATGTATACATGTAATAGTCTGCAATTTGGTATCAGACACAATATATTTATTTTTTTTAGAAACTTTGTGTGTATGTATGTGTGTGTTTTTTGATTGTTATAGTTTCCCATTTTTGCTTGTACTAACTTTCACGCTGCAAAATTATCCATTTATAAATTTCGTAATCATCACTGTTCATTGTTCTTCTTTTTGCAACCCAACAATTGTTTCCCTGCTCTTTTTTATGATGGGGACAAGATGGTGTTAGTGGGTGCTTTGTTAAAGATGAATGTTAGACTTAGAGACACATAACATGATGATAAACATCTCACTAATTTTGTAATACTAATATAGCCCAATGTAGAGAAACTATTCACTCATCCTTCAATTTCGATTGAGTTAAATATGCTCTACATTACTGGTTGGGTCGGCATCAATACAGTATAGCCCTGGTACAGTATCGCCACTCTTGGCTGTGTGTCACAGTACTCTGTACTGGTAGGTAAAATCATACAAGCCCAAGTCTTGGAATCTGTTAACAAAATTGTCTAGATGTTGAGGTTGTTAAAACAATTTATAATATTTAACACTCGTGGGCCACTTTTTAGTAAATGCATTAATATCGCAGCTGTTGTGTAACTTTAGGCAGATTCTTTTCTTCCCTTTTTACCTAGTTTAATTGTGATTTCAGCATGAGATAAATTTTAGGATGATCCACTTAATGTTTATTCTAAGATAAAGCATGTTAAGTGGTTCTAAAGCTGGAAAACTGATCACTTATGACATTCAGGGGAAAAAAGAATTAGGGAGTGTGTGTGTGAAAAAAAAATGCATTTTTGTATAAATTACGGTTTTAGGACTCTATTGATTTATTTGAAAGTATTCACCTTTATTCAACTTAAATTACACGCCTCAATTCCTCGCTCATAGCGCACCTAAAAAGAGAAAGGAAAACGTTCACAATATACTTGGGGTCTGACCTTGCATTTGTGGGATATTTCATAATGATGCATGATGATGCATAAATTTCCTCTTCTTTTCAATATTCCCACCCTGCTACCCCTACGGAACTGTATGTACATGTATTGTGGTTGGGTCTTTTTCAGTTTGACTCTGATAGTTTTAGTTACACAGTATGCTTGACTAAGCCAGATGAGTTTTACACCAAATACTAAACATCTTACGGGTGAGATAATATTGATACATGCAGTGTAGGTATTAGGGATGAATGTAGGAAACAATGGGCAATGCGATTCTGTATTGATGGGTTTATTCACTTGTTTAATCTGCTAGTTTTAGTTGTACATTTACATCCCTAAATATCCCACTGAGCCAGACGAATTAATACATTATACCAGGACTAGAAGTAGATTTTTTGGATGGGAGAATAGTTATTGGTAAAACTGTATCTTGCAATGTTGTGTTGTTGGGCTTTTTCAGTTTTAAAACTTTTGTTTTAGCTAAAATACCCCATAATACACGGACCTGTTTATGTTTAGACGGGTATATTGTAACACGACTAGAACTATAGATGTCTTTCGGGTGGGAGAAAAGTATTGCATGCACCAGTACTAGAATGGCGGTAGGTAGGGAATACCGTGTTGCCCCAAGCTACAGGGAAGGGGCAGTGCTTTCCCGGGCAAAGCTGTCTAGTTTCGGTAGAAAGGGAGATAAAGCAAAGCCGAGCACGAGTACAGAGGGTATTTCGGCAGTTACTTTTCCTGTTCTTACGTACATGTATGTTTATGTTTCCAGAACTTTTCACATGTGTTAATGATTATCAACAACAGAAACAGCAACAATTCTTTCAAACATATTTTTGAATTTGTTTTCCTCTGAAGAAGTGATGAATTAATGAGTAATTAATAGATGAAAGAAATCATTATAGATTAAACGTAATTTTTTTTTTCAAAACACACATGTCATCTAACAAAACATAGCTGTAATAATGTTTTGTTGTTATTGTCAATGTCTGCTTTGTTCTACATCGGCACCTGCCTACGGAAAAGCCAAATCAACCTGCGTGATAATTTAAAGTTTAATTGACTCTCTCGGCACTTTGAAGTTCCTCTACCTTCCACACAGCACGGGTGTACAGCTGGGTTTTTTCCCCTTCTATCTTTTAGTGATGTGCGTGCGTTTTGTTATTTCAATGCTCTGCTGCCCCGCCTCAAGGTTAAAAGCTCTTTATCGTCAAAATCGGTGAAGAATACATTGGTGTAGAGTTAGTCCTAGGCAACAATCTCCTGTTTGTATATATCTTAATCACAGTCTCAGAAACCAACTTTGCTATGGTTATGGTAGAGGCTAATCCAACTAAACCCAATCCGCTCATTATTGATGATGAAAAATGTTTTTTTTTTAATTATTATTTTTTTTTTTAAATTTTACACTTGAGCGCGGAAGCAAAGATCTGCTTAGTCTATCACATCTACGGGTCATAGGTACAACGTCGCGGTAGCTTACAGTTACTACTTGTCATACACCTTCTTATTCGCATATATACATGAATTAAGTCGAATGGCTTATGTGAGGTGCTCTTTTCATGCCCTGGCTTAAACAGCATTTCATCACTCTAATTATGCAGGTCCATGCTATAATTATATGTACGCATCATGCATTGTCTCTATTATGTGCTCCTACCCAGGGTTAACGGACAGATAACTTCAGGTTGGGTCTAATACATTTTAAGTCTTGATTCTTGATGACACCATTCTATGTACTTAACATGCGGATCCATAGCACACTAGTGTCCCATATAGTTACCAACCGAGAGAAACGGGGCGTCTCTCACTTAGTCCATACGACTATATGTGTACTGTAATGACTAACGGTTTATGCACATAATGCATTACTTAGTAAGATCGATCGTAACAGGGTCCTATCATTATATTTACATGCCGATCCATACATATTGCATGCACCATGCAGTGTCTTTTTGATGTCTTACCTATTGTTAAAGTGCACCTAACTAAAACATCGGTCATGTTTAGGTATAATATAACGCGTGTCTTCGGTCAGCATGCCAGTATGCAATAGTGAATATAGAGAAACAAACTGACGGAGTCAGTCTGTGTATATTGTAACGGCTTTTCTGTTGTTGTACACAATACATATTGTAATGTACGGACATGACATCATTCCATCATTGCATTATATCCCGAGCCATTTTTTACGTTAAACCATTTAAACTCGGATAGTATGCACATGTATTGCCTTCTTTCAGTGCCTAGGCATGCTATATTGCTAAGGTCCACAGTTTGACTATTTTACTCACGATTTGAGCCAGTTAGTCCAGTGCATTATATACCGAGCCATAATTACTTTTAAACGTTTAAACTCTGAGAGCATACATGTACAGTTGTATTGCCTTCTTTGAACGCCTAGGCATGCTATATTGTTACGGTCCACATTTGACTACTTTGTGTATTTTACTCACGATTTGAGCCAGTCCGGGAGCATGTCAATGAAGAAGTTCACCTTGGAGGGAGGCGACTTTCTGAACTCGCCCCAGATATCATTGCCTCGGCCCATGCCTCCTCGGCTAGCGGCCATGCTCGGGCATGGGGTTAGGGCGCTCGCCCGGTCAGCGCAGGGGCCACGCTCATCTCCAGCAGGGGGCGCTTAGCTAGCTGTAGGGGTAATGGTTCGATCCTCAACTACATGTAGAGTTTGTGGCATTGCCTCGTACTTTTGTTGAAATGTCAATAGTGTTCCAGTTTAGTCAAAGCCTCTGATTCCAAAAGGCGTTAAATTATTACCTTGATATATGAGGAGATGCCCGAATTGGCAGAACAAACAGATAATTGATTAGTTGAGCAGCAAAGACGAACTTTTATAATTTGGAAAATGGAGACTCGAGTTACAAGATGAAACCGTACCTTGAGACTATCATATAAACACTGCAATCTACAGCCTATACTTTTCTTATATAAAAAAAAATCATCAGCCCATTTCTATGTAATCAACTGGATTCACTTCAGTAAATAGGCTTTGTTTACAACGTACAAATGCCTAACACTTCACTGTTCTCAACTGGACAATGTACAGTACAGTTTGACCAAACGTCAAGAAATATTCTCACAACTGTTGGTAAATGAGCAAACTTGGCATTGCCAAGGAAAACCATAGTCTTGCCTATCGATCTCCTCTGATCAGTGGGGTATTTGAGCGCCAATCGATCAGAAACCACAATGCATGTCCATTGTCCTCATACAGGAAACAGCAAGTGCTTGCCATGCTACTTTACAAGGCCTTCACACCATGATTTATTGTCCAAGGGAAAAAATCCAGCAACTTTGTCTTGATACATGTACTATAATCTCACCGTCGTCTCAATGTGATTATCCAACAAAGAAAAACTTTCCTGACTGTGACTGTTTAAAACCAACCACTGAATCGTCTTATAAGTTCATTGAAAAAAATTGACTTTTAGTACTCTAAAAAACTCCTAAAAAAACACCAACTGTCTATTGCTACTATCGCTGACTACAACCTTGGAATTCTTCACTCAAACTCAGAGAACGGACCTGCTCTGTAATACATGTGCTATAACTTCACCGTCGTCACAACATGATTATCCAACAAAGAAAAACTTTCCTGACTGACTGTTTAAAACCAATCACTGAATCGTCTTAGAAGTTCATTGAAAAAAATTGACTTTAAGAAAAACTCCTAAAAAACAACAAGTGTCTATTGCTAGTATCACTGACTACAACAACCTTGGAATTCCTCACTCAAACTCAAAGAACTATTGCTACTATCACTACAACCTTGGAATTCTTTACTCAAAGAACTGAGCTGCTCTGTGATACATGTGCTATAACTTCACCGTCGTCTCAACATGATTATCCAACAAAGGAAAACTTTCATGACTGTAAAACCAATCACTGAATCGTCGTAGGACTACATGGAAAGAAATTAACTTTAAGAAAAACTTGTCTATTGCTACTATCACTGACTACAACAAACTTGGAATTCTTCACTCAGAGAACGGAACTGCTCTGTGTTACATGTGCTATGACTTCACCGTCGTCTCAACATGATTGTCCAACAAAGAAAAACTTTCCGGACTGTGACTGTTTAAAACCAATCACTGAATCGTCTTGGAAGTTCATTGAAAAAACTTGACTTTTAGAAAAAGTAATTAAAAACAACTGTCTATTTCTATTATCACTGACTACTACAACCTTGGAATTCTCCAATAAAAGAACGGAGCTGCTCTGTGATACATGTGCTATAACTTCACCGTCGTCTCAACATGATTGTCCAACAAAGAAAAACTTTCCTGACTGTAAAACCAATCACTGAATTCGAAAAAATTAACTTTAAGAAAAACTTCTAAAAAAACAACAACTGTCTATTGCTAGTATCACTGACTACATACAACCTTGGAATTCATCTCTCAAACTCAAAGAACGGAGCTGCTCAGTCTGTGCGATCAAAGAACTCTCCCTGTACAATGCTGAACCTGGTTTGTCCGTTAGCTGCTGCTGCTCCCCACTGAACAAGAGCCTAATGATTTGGCCAGACCATCTGTTCCGTTCTCCGCGCGAGTGTGTCTGTGTGCGTGTGTGTATGCTTGCTCAAGACGTATGGCATATAGGCCTTACCTCACCGGTAGACCCAGAAATCAAACCAAAACTATAACGCGCTACTCGGTTTTGACGAGAAAACCGCGGTCTGGTGTTTTGGAATACATACATGTATGTACGGCCGGGTACCTACGCGAAATACATACATGTAGGGGTACCTATGCCTGTACTGTTTCGGCCAGGGGGGAGATAGATAACTAGAAAGTAGAATCCAGACCAGCGCCGGGCTATGTTCTGCTGGTCGGTCTTCTAGTTCTTCTAGTTCTACTCTCTCAGTGTTCAGTGTCTGAACCACAGGCAGAGGAATTCCTCAGATCCGTTGAGCTCACCCTGTGAGCGGGCCCACAGCAAAATGAAGTCTATAATACATGTATGTAATGTAAGGCCATGGGAATCTACACCGGCGTCCATTCCTGTATTTATATATATATATCTCCCACACACTTGTGGATTTTCCACAGACTTGTGGAGTCAATGAGGCGGGGCGGTGAAAACCAAATACAAATATCCATGTACATTGGGCGTGATTATGTTATCGGTTATCATAGCGTGGATCGCAACGTCTGTGGTAACCACCAGCTGCCAGACTGAGCCTCTAGCTGGGCTGCCCGTGTTTTCTTTGAGGTAAACTTTTAACAGGCGCAGATCCCCCGTGCGCCGCCCTAGCCTAGCCCTTAGGCCTGAGGCAAAGCTTAAGGCCAACCTCCTCACGTAGACGTGAAGAACTCTCCCTCTAATCTATTATGATCTCCTTCACTCCACTTCATCTGCCTGCCTGATCAGAGGCCTGACACCTCTAACACCTCTTTCCCCCCCCCCTCTTCTTCT
>RQTK01000440.1:304974-362474 GCA_003991915.1 Elysia chlorotica
ATCTCTCTCTCTCTCTCTCTCTCTCTCTCTCTCTCTCTCTCTCTCTCCTTTTTCCCTAAACACAGTTTCTCCAAATAAGTTATATTGATAAGAGCGGCAATGTGTGTGTGTGTGTCGATTCGATTGACCAAACGTAACCCGTGAGTTTTCACAGCTTTTGCTCGCCCCCCAACCAAGCCAACCACTCGTCTAGTCCCATCCCAGTCTGAGTGAGTCCGCATCCTGGATGGAACACCTTGCAGTTTTATTTGCCCGAATAAACAATCTCTGAACTTAAATGTGCTGATACGTAATGGACGTTAACACCTCAAAACACTCTCTCTCTCTCTCTCTCTCTCTCTCTCTCTCTCTCTCTCTCTCTCTCTCTCTCTCTCTCTCTCTCTCTCATTAAAAGTTTTACCTTTACTTCTCTTCTGAATAAAATTTATTAGCGGAACGCGGTTTAGTTTACATTCAGAATCTAAGGAAATAACAATCTGCCTCTTTCTCCGTGCACCCGAGTGATAAGTAGCGCTCTCGACTGACGAAAAGAAGGCCAGATCGAATCTCATATGTACCCTCACCCCTCTATCTCGGTACCGTGTACAGTTCTTCGAGAGATCAAGCGGGCATGAAACTAATCAGACACTTTTGAAATGGCTGAATTTCGGCCTCGCCTTCGAGCTTCCCAATACTCATACGTCCTTCTGAAAGACAGAGCTGCCAAACCCATTGCTTTACAATGTGATCTTTTACAAACAGCATTAAAAGTCATGCTGTATTTGGTTAAAAGCGTTTTGAAATATCTTGTTGGTTAAAATGGTGGTGGTAGTGATATTGTTAATGTTATTGCCAAAGTGTACATTTTAACTAAATAAGTGTTAATGAAATAACACTTTCGATGATGCTTCTTTTCGTGGAGTTGGCAGTCACTGTGCAAGTTTGAGAGTTACCAGCACCTGCCTCGTTCTCGTCTTACCGTTATGTATCCCCTTTCGTCCGCCAGATGGAAATGTATGTTTTATAATTATAATATAATAAGCTAGATAAGTGTGTAATAGCCGGGGTCTTCATTGCGCGTTTGATTAAAGACCAGTTACTGTACTTACCGGTACAAGGAATGTCGGGACCCCGGTATTTCGGTCGGAATGTTAATTCTTGAATGCCTGGTGGATGGGGGAAACCTTTTGTTGTTGTTGTTGTTTTGTTTTTTTATTTTGTTTTTGTTTACCTGAAAGCTACACTCTAGTTCTACATCAATATAATATGCGATCTCTATCTCAGTGCTATTAGCAGGATGGGAAAAATACCCACTTGCAAAAAAAGCAGACATGAAAGAAGGATAGAACTAATAAAATTCACGAATTGAGTGCAATGTTCCTTAGATTTGGATACATTTACAAGCTACATAGCCCATAATTTAGTGCTAACGTCAAACGCTATGCAACAACGTCATCTTAATAAGCAATTAATTAGCGCGTTATTGCTCGGTTTTAGGTTCTTCACTCCTCGCTCGTAGTCTTCCGCTCACTCACCCAACCACCACTAACCACTAATCGGAGGTAGCGCTCACCTTGTGCTATAGCATAGGAGAATCCTATTTACTCCTTATCTCAGGAATTACGTGGATAATTGAAGTGGCACCCCCTCCCAAAATCCTCCTCCTCCTCCTTCTTCTGTCTGTATCTCTCTCTCTCTCTCTCTCTCTCTCTCTCTCTCTCTCTCTCTCTCCCTTTAGTTTTTTCTTTGGCTATTTGATCCATATTTATTGTTACAATTTCGTCGCCTTTTTCTCTCTCAATATTTGTCTTATTTCTCTCCTTGGCTACCTCAAACAGTGACTGTTAGTGTTATAAGAAACATGTTTTTTTCACTTTTCCTCCATAAAACAATACGGTTAGCGAATGTATACACGGGAATTTATTTAGATAGGGATGTGTCTATGTTGTGTGTCATCTCCCATCTCAATATTTGTCTTATTTCTTTCCTTGGCTATTTCACCCAGTTGACGTTA
Organism: Elysia chlorotica; assembly: GCA_003991915.1. NCBI lineage: Eukaryota > Metazoa > Mollusca > Gastropoda > Plakobranchidae > Elysia > Elysia chlorotica. The sequence continues at coordinate 306,968 of RQTK01000440.1, forward strand.
AAGAAAGAACGCTTTTTGTTCAATTTTCGTCCCGCGCGCTATACATAATAATAAACCTATACATATCGAATTGTTACATCTAGCTAGACATTCAACTCTATAAAACAATACGGATGAGCGAATACACGAATTTATTTAGATAAGGATTTCTATGTTGTGTGTCATCTTCCCTCTCAATTTGTGTCTTATTTTATTTCTTTCCTTGGTTATTTCACCCAGTTGACTTTAAAGAAAGAACACTTTTTGTTCACTTTTCCTCCCGCGCGCTAGACATACTATCTTGAACCTATACATGTATCGAACTGCTACATCAAGCTAGACATTCAACTCTATAAGAAAATACGGATGAGCGAATGAATACACGAATTTATGTAGATAAGGATGTCTATGTTGTGTGTCATCTTCCCTCTCAATATTCGCCTTATTTCTTTCCTTGGCTATTTCACCCAGTTTTCGTCTCGCGCGCTATACATATCTTAAAGCTATACATATCGAACTGTTACATCTAGCTAGAAATTCAACTCCATAAAACAATACAATGAACGAATACACAAATTTATTTAGATAAGGAGATGTGTGTGTTGTGTGTCATCTTATTCTAACACACTGCCAAGGTTGCATTGTACTTACCAGGCATGTTAATGGCCGTTCCAAGGCAAGCCTACCGTAACCATTATGCTCATAATAATTATATGCTTATGTGCCAACAGTACAAAGCCCGTAATTTATGCTCGAGTGGTGGGAATGTTATAATCTACATGTATTACGAAACAAGCCCAGAGGCGTTCATAATTTTTCAGCTATTGATTATATAATTTATCAAGTTTTTCTAATTTTCAATCGCTCTCGTACATGTTTTTTTAAATTTTTAGAATTTCTTTTTTTTTAACGAAGGTATGCATTCTATTTCTCCCGTTTCTTCGAGGAAATAACACAGTGCGTTTATTTTTCTCCTTTCTTTTCTTTTTTGTGTGTGAGTACATAATTAATAATAGTCCGTCTGAGTACGACGCGAAAGAGATTTCAGAAAGTTTTTTTTTTTTTTCAACTTGACCTGCTATGCCAGTTGATAGACCCAGTTTCTCAATCACATTGTGCAGTTTCTGTTTGGGGGTGCATGTGTTTAAAAAAGACAACCCAATATTTGAAATATATTGTTTCTGTTTTTTAGTCCTTTTTTTTCTAATTGTTTGAGGGAGGACCTAGTGTTTGTTTGTTCTTTTATTCTTTCCAGAGCATGGATCGATCAAATTTATATAATGGCCCAGCTATTATGCTATCACATCCCTTGAATAAGACGTTTATATCATTATTTCATATATCACGGTGCTCATTTCACCAGCAAACCTGCAGTGTCTGTGTAATAAATCCAAAGGCAGGCCTGGACGAAATTAATCCTCACTCTCGAAGAATGGGCGAAAACACAGTGTCACACTTGGATCGGTTTGAAAACTAATCTTCATGTGAAATTAATATGAATTTAAAACACAGGGTCACACTTGGATCACATTGAAAACTAATCTTCATAATTATGAAATTAATATGAAAACTCCGTCGACGCTAGCTCTAGAGGCCTAAGTCACAGGTCCAACCATACACCGCGAAGTTGCATCACTTACTATTGCTACTACGGGATCCACTTTATATTCAGTCCGCTAGATCGTAACTATTCACATTCTTGTGCCTCAAGTCTCTCTGCACCATCGATTTCACCACGACCGTTTTGTTTTTTTTTGAATGTGAAATTGCTCTTAATATGTGTCCACTGAGTGAGTGAGTGGGACAGAGAGAGAGAGAGAGAGAGAGAGAGAGAGAGAGAGAGAGAGAGAGAGAGAGAGAGAGAGAGGGGGGGGATTAGGACAGTGTTTATGTATAACCCAGCATGTTCTGCTCTATGGTCCTTTTTCTCAATATCGACTCACGGTTTTGTCTGTGTGTGTGTGTTTCTCATGTTCCATTCAAATTCTTTCATTCACCGCTGCGGGCAATCAACACTCCCACAGCTACCGTGTTAAACAAAACAAAACACAAAAGAAAAAACAACCCCTCTAGGGTAACGGTATAGGACATTCGGTATTGATGTCTGTAATGCGCGCGGGATTTGACAATTTTACTATAACACCTAAGTGCTCGCTTTGTATTTGGCCAAACAACGTTAGATGATCGCCTCTTTGAAATAACATCGTTTCTTTTTTTCTTGTTCTTTTTATTTTTATTAATTCCAATCTTTCAGCGAATTTTGAAACCTTAAAGCAAAATTTAAATTTTGATCATTTAAGTGAATTTTATCTGGTGCAATGGATTTTATAAAAATAAATTTGTTTGTCGAAATACTCGAATGAATGTAAACTTTTAATTTGAAAAAAAAAAAAATGTAATGACATTATCTTCACTTACGAGCAAAGAATATCCAACAATTTTTTCTCTTGTTCTAGTTGAGCTTACTAACACCACTGTTTGTGCAGAATAGAATTATGTTACCTCAGGAAGGAACAAAGCTATTTATATCCTTCTCTCCAAATATTTAACAAGAAGCTCCTACTCGTAGATTTGAAACCAGAAATTTCACAAAACATTTCGGAATCTCCACTATATCTATATAGACCCAGACCCGAACCTGTACTCGGTACCGAGATCTTAAGATGTATAGGATCACTCGCCATGTCCATAATATCCACCACTGGGCTACAAACACACGAGTACGTAGTAACTATATAGTGCTCTGTCTCCTCTGTCACACATGCCGGCTTTTACAATCCAATTATTGTCTTAGAATACAGTTGGGTCCAATTATGAATTTTGATCGTTAACACTATTTACGTATTACTTTTTTGTTTGCTTATACAGTCTGAATTGATGTGTAGAATAGAATCTGTAGTCCAGTGAAAAAAAATTATCGATCTATTTATTCACCTGTATCTATCTGTCTATCTATCTATCTATCTATCTATCTATCTAATCTATCTATCTATCTATCTATCTATCTATCTATCTATCTATCTATCTATCTATCTATCTATCTATCTATCTATCTATCTATCTATCTATCTATCTATCTATCTATCTATCTATCTATCTATCTATCTATCTATCTATCTATCTATCTATCTATCTATCTATCTATCTATCTATCTATCCATCTAACTTTCTTATATCCTGGTGACTCCCACTAGTAGATCTATCGAGAATGGGAAGTCCAAGTAATCCTCTAGACCTATAGGCCAGTATAGCATCCAGATCTGTAGATGTGGCACATTCCCCATGGTATAGAAATTGGATCATCCGCTACGCCCATTAGCACCACTGGCCTGCTGCTACATACTACATTGTACATTGTACATCGTACATTGTAACCCTAAGAGAGCATCCTTTCAGCAGCTCCTCTCCGTCATACATACATACATGTATACACGCGCTGTGTGATGAAGGTGGGGGTAAGAGGGGGGGGGGGTAGCGCCTGTTGCCAACAACCTCACCAACTTACTCGGTCGGTGGTGGTGGTTGTGGTTGTTTCACTCGCCAGTGTTTGTCTCGCTCGGGGTGTTACTGGCACCATGAATGATGATGATGATGATGATGATGGCGACCATGACGATGATGATGGTGGTGGTGATGATGATCATTCGGCACCGTGTTTTGCCTAATGATATTAGTACATGCATTGTCTTGGCCGACGCATTGTGCTACTCTCTCTATATAACTAAGGATAGTTCTATAGTGTATAGATCTAGTTGTTGTACTGAGCTGCACTGAACGCTGTAAGAGGGGTTTTTTTTGGGGGGGGGGGGATATGAGTCCCACTAGGAATATTGCTTTCAATAGAAGAGATGCCCTGCTGAGTCCTGGTCTCTCTCTCTCTCTCTCTCTCTCTCTCTCTCTCTCTCCCTCCCTACCCCCTACCCCCCTAATCCCACCAGGCCCCACTGCACACTACCCTGTCATTAGAAAGTATAATTTCCTACAGATCTGCCTATCAACGCTGCATAGAATTGTTCTATTGGCACGAATTCCTCTACTACTTCGAGCTGCTTCACTGCAGCCTGTTTGCTATTGATTTTTTTTATATTTTTTCGCGTGTACAAACCTATAATGGTTACCTCCTTGTCTCCTGTTTTTGAACAACACAATGACGAACGAATGCGGGAATTAAAAGCTTGTCACTAATTCACTATCACACTTTGTGCATTTGTAGCCTAATTTATTTAATCCAAAAGATTTATAAAGTGTAATATATATTATTATGTACATACACTATCATTATTTACTATGTTTTTTTCTGTGTTGCTCATTTGAATGAATGGTGTACTGGTGTCTTATAACATACTCAATCTCAACCGAGTAATTTAGGCCGCTGAATAGTTGAATATGTTGAATAGGTTTACATTTTTATTGATTGGTTTTATTCCAATTGCGTGTAAGACCTTATAAATAAGAACACACACACCGAAGAAAGAATGCCGCAATTGTAAGCTTATCACACTTATAGCACACTTGGCACAGTAATAATCGAATTTTTACTCCAATTAATCCAGAACTCGCACGTGTAGTAGTACTATTATCAATAATAGTTACTAGTTGTATCAGTACGTCCTTCCAAGGCTGCTCATTATTTTCAATGAATGAGTGAATGTTTTTACTGTAGTGTTGCTCTATACCGAGTTCCACGGTGAATGAATAGTTGATTGTGGTCCCCCTCTCCCTTCCTGTGTACTGTCCCGTACGGTGTGGAGCATTCAGCAAGCAACATTCGATCTTTGGTGGTACCGTGGTAGAGGCACGGTCGTCTTTTCCCTAGTAATAATTCCCTTTTTCTTCCCCCGATCAGCCCAACACTGGGCTCTAGGACTCTAGGACTCTAGAGGCGTTTCAGTTGGCAGGCGGTGCGAGGGCGCTGCCTCATTAATAATTAAAGAAATGTCCCAGGAGAGAGACGCCCCTGCTCGCCAGGTTTTTTTTGTTTTGTTTTCTTTAAAAAAAAAAAAATTCGTTTCGTGTGTTTTATCCTTGGGAGTTGGAGAGATATCGATCTTACGTTACTGTTAGTTTTTTTTCAGTGTTAAAAGTCTCCCGTGTTCGATAATTTTTTTTGGTTAGTTTTTATTGATTTAAATTTTTTTAAATGCTGTTTAATACTGTAGTGCTTGTAAGATATAAATAGCACAATCTGAGAGAGAGTTAGGCATTTATCAACCCTCCCCCCTCCCCTCTCCTCCCTTTTTTTCCTTTCCCCTTTTATGCATACCTTTTTATGTTACTGGGACGTTCACCATATCTCTCATTCTCCACACACAGTTGTTGGCAGCTATTGGGTACCGTTGTGTAAAAGGCAGGTATTCTGTGCTTCGTTTTTTTTTATTATACATAATGTATACATCTGTTGTGTATTATTCGGCCTCATGAGGCATCGGATCATCTCGGTCTGTCGGCAAGATTATGTCCCTTGTTTAGTGCTATGCTAATCTACTGAATCGGCTTATTTACTTATTGCTCCACCGGTCTCGGTACCTAGTTACATGTGTGAGCAGTACATGTATCATTGTACGTAGGCTTTAGAATACTTGAAAATACTAGCTGTGAGTGCTCTATATATATATGCTCCACCGGTCGCGGTACCGTTGTATGTGTGAGCAGAACATGTATCAATGTACGTAGGCTTTAGAATACTTGAAAATACTAGCTGTGAGTGCTCTATATATGCTCCACCGGTCTCGGTACCTAGTTACATGTGTGAGCAGTACATGTATCAATGTATGTAGGCTTTGAAAGACTATATATAGACAGCTGACTGTTGCCCCCCTGGATGCTAGTAATATGTAATATGTAAAATCTACTGCATCGAATCGGTTTGGTACCTAGTTACATGTTTGAGCAGTACATGTATCATTGTATGTAGGCTTTAGAAGACTATATATATAGACAGCTGACTGATGCCCCCCTGGATGCTAGTAATATGCTAATCTACTGCATCGAATTACTTCTCGCTCGACCGGTCGCGGTACCTAGTATGTGTGGCAGTACATGGATCATTGTATGTAGGCTTTAGAAGACTATATATAGACAGCTGACTGTTGCTCCCCTGGATGCTAGTAATATGCTAATCTACTGCATCGAATTACTTATTGCTCTATCGGTTGCGGTACCTAGTATGTGTGGCAGTACATGTATCAATGTATGTAGGCTAACGCAAACTTGAAAAGGCTCGACGTGAGCGCTTTATAGTATATATAGACAGCTGACTGTTGCACCCCTGGGTGGAGGGTACATTATCTACATACATCCAGTAATATGCTAATCTACTGCATCGAATTACTTCTCGCTCGACCGGTCGCGGTACCTAGTATGTGTGGCAGTACATGGATCATTGTATGTAGGCTATATGCAGACTTGAAAAGGCTCATTGTGAGCGCTATATACATGTTTATAGCACTGATGCCAGGCGCCAGAAGGCAATGGGTTGGTTGACCACGACACGAGCGAGAGCTCATGATTAAGTTTTGATGAGATCGATTTTTAAGAGGGGGGGGGGGGGGGGCGGGGTTTGTCCTTTGCGCCGCTTGGGGTCAGGTGGTTTGTGGGGGGGGGGGGGGGGGGGAGGTGTTATAGTCTCTTTCACGGCCCTCGTTCCAAATTTAGCCAGAACCACCTATTCGTTGTGGATGTCCCTAATTGAAAAAAAAAGAGCATCGAGGGAGCCACTTTTTTAACTACGTAAATAAGGGGGGATGGGGGTGGTATTGGGCAACACACCATAGCACGGCACATCACAACGTATCAATAATTATAAAGTGAATAACAGCGAGAGAGCTTAAGGTCATTGTGAATGGAGGTATTTCGGCGCACCTTATGGTTGAAATGCTGGAAACACATTACTAATACTATGGATGCGGTATGATGGACTGCTGCTGATTAATTGATCAATTCTGCTATTGATCGCCGTGGGGTGGAGTTGAACCCCATTGCGGTGAATGGAATACATATACTATATACAACGTTATTTTTATGGTACTCATTGTGTTTTATAGGTACATGTACATTTGCCTGTTTTGGCACGGCGGGTTACTTTTACCCACTGTTACATTCTTTTCTAAACGGATTACTTTCTATAAATACTCAAAGTAGTAGGATGCATTAAAAATATGAATAATTATGTAATACTAATGTAATGGTAATGCTGATGCTACTCGTTAATGATAATAATAATAATAATAATAATAATAATAATAATAATAATAATAATAATAATAATAATAATAAAGAAAAGAAAAAGAATAATAGTAATAACAGAAATAAACATGGTGCTGATAATGTGGTTACTGAAAAAACACCCCCGAATAAAACCGCGTTTTTTTTTCTCCTATGCTTTCTGAAAGCTATAGCCTGATTATGCCGTCATGGTCAATGTATGTATTAAGGTCCATTGACCAAGACTCTCTAGCGTGTAAGATCTAAGATCTATCATCTTATACAGATGCGTGTACACATAGATCAGTTTCACTCACGATCGGTGGGAGGAGCTTGTCACGTCCACCAGTAGCGCCGCGTTCTCCTCTATGCCCGAGTTGCAGCGCGGCCGCCCTCGGCATGCGCCGTCGTAGGACGGAGGGTTCGAGTCTGGCGACGGGAAGTCGGAGCACGAGGATTCTTGCCGAGACCTGTGGGGTCACGAAATGAAAAAAATAAAGGATGTCAATATTATTGTATTTAACCCAACTCACAAGTCTGGTTCCCTTATTGAATAAGTAAACCAGGCTTGTGAATTGGGTTAACTAGTTATGGATAAAGTTAGTAACAATATTTTACTTTTGTATTACACATATCAGTGTTCTTTTTGGGATATATACAATCACTCCTACTTCTAGTCTTGTGTCTCTAAGGTTCCCTTGAAGGTTCATGTTGTACAGCCACAGGATCCTTAGCACCAAGACTAGCTTACGACAATGTAACGTCATGTCACATGCCGCACGTTGTGGAACACCAGGACTGTCTCAGTGGGTCATATTGATTACATTTATACAGGTTCTGAAGTCCAAATGTGCGATAATTGTGCCGTGGGTTTGAACACTGAAGTAAGTGCTTACCGATACGCTGCGCCAATTCGCCCAGCCCTCCCCTACCTTTCCTTTCCGCCTCCAAGGATTCAGAATTATGGGTGTTTAAAAAAAGTAAAACTTATGTTCCCAGTTGTTAACCTGTACATATAAGACTGCGTTAATTATGGTGAGGAGTGGACTATCGAGGTTCATCGGCAAAAGTGGTCACTATGGCCTTGGGCCTAGGCAGCAACGGTTCACCAAGTGTATTGTACATAATGCATCCTAAGCCTATGGTTGTGAGGCGTACCTGTAGAGCATGCCCTTGTCTGAGTGCCTTGGACATGGGCAACAACGGTTCAACGAGTGTATTGTACTGCATAATATGCATACTAAGTCTATGGTTGTGTGTTGTGAGGCTTATATAAGCCTATGGTTGTGAGGCGTATACAATGCACACTAAGCCTAAGGTTGTGAGACGTATACATGCATACTAAGCCTATGGTTGTGAGGCGTATATATGCATCCTGAGGCGTACCTGTAGGGCGTATGCAAACTAAGCCTATGATTGTGTAGCGTACCTACAATACATCCTAAGCCTAAGGTTGTGTGTTGTGAGGCGTATACAATACATCCTAAGCCTATGGTTGTGTGTTGTGAGGCGTATACAATACATCCTAAGCCTAAGGTTGTGTGTTGTGAGGCGTATACAATACATCCTAAGCCTATGGTTGTGAAATAATAATGATAATAATAATAATAATAATAATAATAATAATAATAATGAAAAAAGAAGAAGAATAGTAATGATCATGGTGCTGATAATGTTTTCAAAAAACATCTCAGGATAAAAGTGCACTTTTTTATAACCTGATCACACCGTCATGGTCATTGTATGCATTATACGGTCCATTGACCAGGACTCTCTGTCCTGTAAGATCTAAGATCTATCATCTTATACATATATATGTATACATAGATCAGTTTCACTCACGATCGGTGGGAGGAGCTTGTCACGTCCACCAGTAGCGCCGCGTTCTCCTCTATGCCCGAGTTGCAGCGCGGCCGCCCTCGGCATGCGCCGTCGTAGGACGGAGGGTTCGAGTCTGGCGACGGGAAGTCGGAGCACGAGGATTCTTGCCGAGACCTGTGGGGTCACAAAAAAAAAAAAAAATTAGAAAGGATGTCTATAGGTGTTTTATTTTTTGTCCTTAAGTAAACCAGGCTTGTGAATTGGGTTGTAAAGCAGGCTTGGGAATTGAGTTAACTAGTTATGGATAAAGTTAGTAACAATATTTTACTTTTGCATTACACATATCAGTGTTCTTTGTAGGATATATACAATCTCTCCTAGTCTTGTTTCTCTAGGTACCCATGAAGGTTCATGTTAAACAGTTATACGACCACAGGATCCCTAGCCCCAAGACTAGCTTACGACAATTTTACGTCCTGTCACATGCCGCACGTTGTGGAACACCAGGACTGTCTCAGTGGGTCATATTGATTACATTTATACAGGTTCTGAAGTCCAACATCAGCACTATATAGGTTATATTGTGGACGGATCCCAAGACTAACGTCTGACAATTGTATATGCTGTAGCACACGAGGCAGGGCGGGGATACCATGACTCGACTCCTGTCTCAGCCGATCACAATAATCTGGCACCGACCCAACCAGTAGTGAGCGAAATCACCGGGGCTCGAACCTGGACCGTTTTTTGCGTCTGAAGCAGATGTTCTACCCCAGGGCCACCGCGTTAGGGGGTCAAACCTGCCCATGGTGACTACCGAAGACCATCGGCAAAAGTCTTGGGTCTGGGCAGCAACCGTTCCATGTGGGTATTCAACTATTGTACGTAATGCATACTAAGCCTCTGGTTGTGAAGCGTACCTGTAGAGCCTGTCCTTGTCGGAGCGCCGCTGGCCGCGCAGGCAGGTGGGCAGGCAGGAGGAGCCCCCGCCCCCGTCCTCATTGCGCGAGTCTGCCGAGTAGGAGCGCCGGCTGTTGGTCGACTTGACGCGCTTGATGCGCCGCGCCGCCTGGATGCGCTCCAACCGCTGAGACTCGACCGCGTCGATGTCCTTGGACTGCGGAGACAACGTACAGGGGGGGACGTTACGGTTTTGGGATCGTCAGCTAGAGGGACACGTTAGGTTTTGGGATTGACAGATTTTGAGATTGTCAGTTGATGATGCTTATGATTATCATAGGTTTAACAGCATAGAGGGAGACGTTAAGGTTTTGGGATTGTCATGTCCTTGGACTGCGGAAACAACAGGGAGGGAGACGTTAGGGTTTTGGGATTGTCAGAGACAGTACATGTATACAGAGGTGTTACAGCATAGAGGGAGACGTTAGGGTTTTGGGATTGTCACTATGTCAGGTCATGTCCTTGGACTGCGGAAACAACAGGGAGGGAGACGTTAGGGTTTTGGGATTGTCAGAGATGGTTATCAGAGGTTTTACAGCATAGAGGGAGACGTGAAGGGTTTGGGATTGTCAGGTGGTATTCAATACGGTTATCAGGCGTTTAAAGCATGAAGACGTCAAGGTTTTGAGATTGTCAGGCGGTGTTCTTTACGGTTATCAGATATTTTGAGATATATTTTGTATAAGCTCGTGGGGAAAACAATTCTAAATGGTATGCTGGAAAAAGCAACCAACCTAACCAAAAACAACATGTCGTTCAGTAGTAGCTAATACGACATGGGGATGTCCACTGACTGCTGGGGAAAGGGGTGGAAGTTTAAAGGAAGATGACTCGGCTGTAAAGGTTTGCAGATTGTTAGGTGCTGCAGGAAATTATTCTTAACAGTCAATGACACAACAAAGCAACCACAACAGATTGTTGATTTGTAGACAGTTTAATGCAGGTATCGTTGGAATCTTTTACATATCCATGCCCATGGGCATTAAGCTTAAAGGGAGTTGTTAGAGTTTGGAGATCGTCAAAATTTTAGGAAATCTAAGACGATTTTTTTACATAGGTTGTGGCGGTTTGGATAGTTTCTTCAGTTTGACTCGGAATTGGAATACAATACAGTAGACACAGCGTTTCTATGTAGGCATCTGTGTTGGTAGCAATGGTACATGTATGACTTGACTTTGGTCTCACACACCAGACTTTATGGCCGACGCTTAATGGTATTTCGCCCTATGATGTATATGTACCTCTCCGCCTCTCTCTCTCTCTCTCTCTCTCTCTCTCTCTCTCTCTCTCTCTCTCTCTCTCTCTCTCTCTCTCTCTCTCTCTTTCTATCCCTCTCTCTGTGTCTGTCTGTCTTTCTCTATGTCGTGTTTTCACTGTGATTTTGATAGTGGTTCTGGAAAACATTCAATCTCTTTCTCTCTCTTCCACCCCACCTCTCTCTCTCTCTCTCTCTCTCTCTCTCTCTCTTTTTCTCTAGCTCTCTCTTTCTCTCACCCTCTCTCGAAATCACTATTTTGATGGTGGTTTTGGCACACAAACGCTCTCTCTGTCTCTCTCTCTGTCTGAATCTCTTTGATGCTGATAATGGCGGTGGTTCTGGAAACCATCAGTTCTTCTGGTCCACCAACTACCCAGTGCGAATCAGCAAGACCCTGGACCTGGAAACTGATGAATAATGCTATTTAGTGCGGGTCTTAAGTACAACAACGTCGCAGTAACGTCGCAGTAACATACGACTCATCGTAAGCCTTTCTTATTAGCCTTTTGTCTTAGGGCGAGCCGTGAGCTTACCTGGATACCTCAACGTTGTACTTAGGACCATTGATCTTTAAGTGATTTCAGTCCGAACATGTGTGACGAGTTAGTGGGGATAGGGAGGAATGGATCTCTCTATCTCTGTCTTGTCTGTCTGTCTGTCTCTCTCTCTCTCTCTCTCTCTCTCTGTGAACCTTCGTCTATCCTACTCTTAATCCAGTCTCTACGTATTAAGAGCGACCGGGGTGATGCAATTAGTTTTTATTATTATTTAATAGAGGCCTTGCGATAGATGTACTCATAGTAATAACGACAGGTAAAGGAATTTAAACGTCAATCATAGCCGTATTCTAAACCTTTAAATCTCCACGTATGATGGCCGTCGTTATGTCATCCACCATCTTCATGTATGTCGCAAAGCCTGTGTTATAGTTACCCAGACTTGTTGTGAGCTCCCAAGGAAGTTAGTGTATGCTCTACCTGAGGTCTAGTCTAGATCATCAGTGTGGGAGTTCCGGGTTATTTAACTTCTCATATTAGCTCTCAGACTCCTATACATTACTGGCTTTTTTCGAGGGGAGGGGAGGGGGGGTACCCGGAGTCGAGCAAGTGGTTGTGATTTGGCTAAAGAGGAGACGATGAATTCGTGAGACTAAGAAAAGAATTTTTTTTCGTCATGATATTTTTGTGGAGAAAAGAGATAAACGTGTGTCGCCGCATATTGGAGTGCGGAATAGCAATACTAATTCTCTATTTTGCCTGGGCAGCCACAGCATTTGTAATGTATTAACTGTCTAGGAGTACACCATGGACGCAAAATCACGCAACATAGCCGTTACCGAGATGACTTGCTGTAAAATACAGTGAATGCAGACTTTGGCACGACCTGTACATGTATTGTGGTGCATAACCATCTCCCCGACTACAGCCCTTGTCTAGTCTACACATTCACTTAATTATAGTACTCACATGGACTCTGCTGACGTTTGATTAAGGAACACACTGCCTTTCTTCATAATCTCTCTCTCTCTCTCTCTCTCTCTCTCTCTCTCTCTCTTTCTCTACCTCTCTTTTATCCGTACATATCTTTTTATCTCTTTGTCTCTCACATCTGCTGCACTAGCATAAACTAAGGAACAAACTGACTTTCTTCTCTCTCTCTCTCTTTTCTCTCTCTCTCTCTCTTTTCCCTCTCTCCTCTCTCTCTTTCTCTCTCTCTCTCTTTTTTCTCCCTCTCTCTCTCCCCTTCTCTCTCCCTCACTGTCTTTTCTCTATATACCTTTTTACGCCTTTCTCTGTCATGGCTGCTGCACTAGCATGAACTAACTGATTGAACCACACAACTACTTGCTTTTTTGTGGATGTAGCGAGAAAAGCTAACGCACTTGACCTACGACAACATGGGAACTAAGGAGACTTTAGAAAACTGGAAGAGATGTTCCTCTGTATGCGCAGGAGAGAACCTGTTTTCTACTTTTTAGTTTTCTAAGTTTCCAAGAATTATGTACCATGATTGGTCTCAATAAAACGTCTGATAGTTTTAAGTGGTTGTGCTTCCACATAGCAGACAGTGCAGTGGTGATTATCAAAATCCTACTTTCACTCGATTAAATATACCGACACCGATTTCACCAGTAGTGGACGCATTCTGACCAATACGTTTTTGACCAATCATGGGCTTTGAACAGGGCACCCCCCAAATATAAGCCTAAGGCCAATGTTTGACCACCTTAACTTTTAACAGCTATGCCAGCTCGCCCTAAATCTTGATGAACACTGGCCGAGCCTGGTGTATGCCTGGTACTCTCACACTGGGATGAGAAATGGCACCAAACGGAAACACAGTTCCTCCCATCTCTCAGAGTCAGATGGCCAAATTATGTTGATCCGTCATCAGAAAAATAACGCTCGGTATGTTGGGTAGCGATATATACCATTTGTGAAAATTGCCCCTGTGTGAACAGACTGCCAAAATAGATTGATGTACTCGTTCTTAAAATGATGTTCTTCAGAGCTTCAAAGCCCCTTTGGGTTGGCGCTGAGCGAACCATGCGCTTTTGTTGCTCGTTTGTTGAGTTTTTTGTTTCTCCTTGTGAATTGTAATATTATTTTTGTGGGCTTTCACTTTCGGGTCACGCATTTCTAGTTGCTCCGGTACCGCCTTATGTCTTGTCGTTTCTATGTAAGGCTCTCCTTCCTCTCTCTCTGCCGCTCCCCCTTTCTCTCTTTCTACATTGTAGTTTTGAATTCTCTCCCTTGTTCTGAAGGGCTTAAGACTCTTGTCTCGCGTGTGTGGTGTGTACTATTTGTTTGTGCCTTTCTCTTTTTACCTCCCTCTGTTCCTTTCTGTCTGTTTGTCTGTCTGCCTCTCTCTCTTCTCGCTTCTCTCTCTCTCTCTCTCTCTCTCTCTCTCTCTCTCTCCCTCTCTCTCTTTGAAATGTTGGTAACCATGATAGTAGACGTAAGTCTTCTTCCCAGGAGCTCGCCTTTATCCCACCGAATTATTACTATAACACCAGTCAAGTCTCCGAGGTTATACATAACCCTGCTTAATTACGGGCACATTAATTTCAATCGTAAAAAAAATGAAACCGAATCGTTTGGTTTTCTTGATCAGTAAACTGTAAATTATCGTGAATTAATACCCAAAAATCTGTTATTTGTGGAAATGCATCACACACCAGGTGTGTGTGGTACACGTACTAAAACATGCGTTCATTGACCTTAACGAACAATACAAAACAAAAGAACCCCACAACCAGATTATTTGGCTGTTTTTCTCGAAACGTGTTGCCTGACCATCACAAGTTTCGCCCACTTTGTTTTCATTGTAATGGGCATTGAATTTCAAACACTGGATCTAGTTGCCGGTTCCTTTTTATATTTTAATGTACAATTACTAGCCTTTGTTGGGCTGAATTCTACAAATTGATCAAAAGTTATTATTGACGTAAGTGCGAACCCCTATGGGAATACTAGCTCGTGAAGCGTGAAATGTTTACATAACAAGAATGGCTATGAATTAGCAATGTACTGTTATGATATGAATAGCACAGTGGATGCTTAAGTACTTGTATAGTTCTTTATGTATACATGCGTGTATGAATGTAGCGGATATGAGTACTGCTGGAGCTACTTCGCTATTCGTAATGCTTTGCGACTGTTTTTGATGTAGATGCCCTTTTGTAAAAAGAGTAACGTGATCCCAATATATCATTGAGATGGGTGTAAATTCAATTAAAACCATATAGAATTGAGTTTTTGTTGCCGTATAGGATCCCCCAGGGGGACCTAGGAGACGTTAAACCCGGAGATTGGGAGAACTTGTTGCGTATTGTGAACTCACTCCTTTTCTTTCGCTGAAGTGCAGTTTGCATTTAGATTCATTTTTTAATGCAACTTAAAATCCTTTAAAAAAAAAAGAAAAGAAATTTTAAAAAGTTTTAAGGCCCGCGGGTTTTACCAAAAATACATATCATTCGTCATAAAGATTCGTACAGGGGGCATGCTGCTAGTCAGTCAGTCGGAAGAACTATCAATTGACCTATTCGGCGCCCCATGGACTTCATCCAAATCCAGTGACCCATGTTCAGCTTAGAAACTGTCAAACGGCATCCAATGGCGTACATGACAGTTGGAAACGTAGCTCGTATTTACGCAGTGGGTCTTTGTTCCTCGGCACGACCATGCCATATTTCCATTGCGAACACTTTCCGTTTTGTCTTCGCCGATCACCATAGACAGGCACAGCTGTATAATAACATTGAAGAACAATCAGAATAAGTGGAAATGGGTGTAATCAGTATGAGCGGGGCGAACGCGAGCCTACCTGAGCTTGTGTAGTATACGATGAGGTTGAGTTGTTCCTGTAGTGCATGTCCAGAAATCGCCAGATTAGAGCGGCCATCTAGCGCTAGTACTGGCTGACATTCTAAAACATTGCTTGCTAAATGTTTCCACCACAGTACAGTAATAAGCACTTTCTTTATTCAGTCTAAGTTCCCATCAATAAGGTTGGTTTCAATCGGTGTTTTTAACATTTCATATCCAAGAAGATCGTTCCGGATCAAAAACATGACTAGTCCGTCTATTAAGTGACAATACTCAGAAGTAGGCCTATGTCTTCAGGAAATACCAAAAGGTTTGGTTTCGCTTTTAAATTTACCAACGAGACACTGAGTTTTAAAACAATACATGTAGTACTTATGTAGATAATAGCTTAAAACATGTAAAAAATTCAATCAGCACCAGAATTAAGCCAGAAATACCGGTATACAGTATGAGAAATTCCTGAGGCATTGAATTTGAATTCCACACTGGATTTGTGTGTGTGAAGTATGCAAGAATGCTAGGGGCAAAGACGGTATCAGAATGATCTATTTGACATTATCTATATCATTAATTGTCAATTTACAAGCTGGATCCCCGGTGCTAGCGGGAATTAATTGATGCATTCATTGCCATGATACAACGCTGCGTTCTGTATTAAGCACAGCACAGTCATTTCGTAGAAAAACACATCTATGTCATTTCCTATACAAACACATCTCAGTCATAATTCTTATTCACAGCGGGAAGAATTTTTTGATTTTTCCCCGCTAACTTTAATGCCTAGCTCTCTAAACCTCGCTTCTTGGTATTTTCAAACTACAACAGCTGTGTGGGAGTCTCTTTAATTGGCACAATTTTTAATGGTTATAGTACACAATTTTTTAATATTTCTGGCCCTGTTGTTATTATAGGATCCGCAAAACACGAGTGTGGAATACTTTCGTTGAATCGTACAAAGAACGACACTGAGAAAGATTATAATGGTCCTTTATACATATGTATCCTTGGACGTCTCGTTAAAGCACAAACATAACGCTTTGGTCATCAAAGTCTTTCGGAAAATTATGTGACCTCTTCATTTTTCCAAACTTTGTCTTAGGTTGAACATTTCCTGGGTTCCACAAGGGGGTATCATATTCGGCGAGATTGTAACACGAGCTCTTGCAAAGATGCTCCCTATAGAGTTGGCTGCTTGTGCCGGATGATACACTGGTTGTTGAAGCTGCCGAGGTATTGTGGTATTGTGTCTGGAGAATGCGACCATGCAGACGTTTAATGTCAGTTGTGGCGGTTCATCGGGCTCCATCCAACAACACAAAGTCCTTGTGTAGACTTTTAGCATGGCACGATTAAGTGAGAAGCCGGCACTCACCTTAGGAATGCGTACCTAGTCTGTCTTTTGTAGCCTTTTTGGACATATCTATTAACTCTGTTGCAGTGTTTTTTGTTTTTTTTTTATTTCTTCCAAAACCCACACGTCTAACGGTCTTTATGATCATCTATTTGATTAAGTGTATATCAGGCCGCCTGTTTCTTAAGCAAGCAACAAAAAAAACAACAACATAATGATGACCACCCGAGTGTTGTGAGGTGAAGAACGCGTACTCATTAATATGTGTCTGTATGTGACCGGGCCATCTTACCACCGAGCTTATTGCTTACTTCGGTCAGATAGCTAGATAGTCGGCAATTTTGTAAGGTTGGTACAGCCCTCAAGGAGAGCAATAATAATAATACGCGTTCACCTCGGGTTGCTCTACAGCTTGCAAACTATAGAATTAAAGGCCTGGCGATGACTGGGCCCATCGCAAAGTGGCGACGAAAGGGTTGGCTTGGGTTGGGTCGGTTTAACGTCCAACATCAGCACTATATAAGGCTATATTGTGGGCGAGCCCCAAGACGGACGTCTGACAATTTTATGTGCTGCTACGCACCGACAGGGCGGGGATACCATGACTCCTGTCTCAGTCGGTCAATAAAAACCGAAGGTAATCTGCACCGGCGGCCAATGAATTGTCTAACCTGGACTAACGGAGTCAAGGAACGATCAAGGGCGTTATTATGTCATCCATAATGTTCGTGTAGGTCGCAATGCTTGTATACCTGTATTGTAGATCATTGCCAGGTAGGAGACCATAGACAGAGGCAATCCTGGATATTTTCGGTCAAAACATTCGTTTGTGACACTGACTGAGGGAATAAACACCTTGTCCTTCCTTTCTTTGATCCTGTTAGAAAATCCACTCTGGTACCCTATATTCATCAAGAAATGTCACTTCATAATTGTGTTGTATAGACGTGGATGCACTCGCCATTCGCCCTATCACCTGAACCGCTGTTTTTTTTTATTTTGAGTCGGAAGTCCGGCTTCCACCTCAGATGAACAATGATTATGTGACTGGTTTTTATTGTTTCTGCCTACAGAGTCTCAAGGGTTAACTTCCCATGTCCTATCTTGATTAAAGGCTTAGCCCCAGTGTTGATGTTTCATAAGGTCTGCCTCTTAATCTATGAGCTTTATAGGTTTCTATGGTTATCTTGAGATCTCGCGCAGTGGGGGAGTTTTGGCAGATACGCGTTTTCTAACAGGTTGTGTTTTAATTTCACCTTTTATAAGATGTATTGACTGCTGTTTATTTATGAGTTTTATAGGTTTCTTTATCCTCTTGTTCCGTGTTAGGAGTTTGGTCGAAACGCAAATTCTGACCTTTATAACGTGTTTTAATTTCACCATTTAATACTGTTTAAAAAATATTTTTTTTTTTAGTTTTTATTTTATTTGGAGGGCAAGACATCCGCCATAGGATCTTTCAGATTTAATATGTATGGTTGCCATGCACATGCAACTTTTCTCCCTTTCTGATTTCCCTATCTCCGAAGTTGACGGCTAGCTACGTTTCGTGAAGTAGACCTACATCATATTAATCATGTAGCATCGTGACGAATCTCTCCCCGTGAACTCTTTCACCGAGTCAGCCAGTGCACCATATCCGGGTTCTTTGGGTTGCCCAGAGTGTGTGGCACCATCAGGCAAACATCCCTGGCACCTTTGGCACTACTGGCACGTGACCTATTCGCCCGTACCGGTACTGCACTGTCGGGAGAGATCCCAGGTACACGTACCGTATTATTTAGTTGGTACCGTGGCAGCGCGGCCTGCCAAAAAATTAATAAAGCAATTTAGGTTGACTTCAGTGTACTGATAGTCCTTGTTTACAGTTAGATAGTGTAGGTGGATTTAGCGTTTGAAGGACTTTTGATGACGGTTAATAACGCTGCGTTATGGTGCCCCCTTGCAAAAATCGTTTTCCATAATTTTTTTTATGATCGTCTGTACAATAAATTGTTGCGATGGGCTTGATAGTGAAGTTAGTTAAAAATGTAGGGGGTAGATTGACTCCAAGCAACGTTACTGCTAATAGTCCTTGGTTACAGTATAGGTAGATCTAGCTTTTGGATGACTTTTCATAACATTCTTGTTATGATGGGTGTAGTATATAGATCTACATAAAATTATGATTAGTTTTAAGTATTTTGACTTTTCAATTTAATGTTTCCCTCAAAATCCATGCCAACTCAAAATACAGGATCTTCATAGATCGGACAAAGTGAGACTATGTCCTAGTTTACCACATTCAAGTTTATCCAGATAGATACTTTGTTTACGGAGACGGGGGCCCAGAATTAGAAAGAAAAACCCGGAACTTGGTCGGTCATAATTATTTTTCTTGACACCCACCCAACTAATAGCGGGATGTGCAAACAGGTGTACCATTGCTAAGATTATTTATTATGTATGTAACAGTCGTAAAGGTAAAAACCATGCCCTGAAAAATGACGTTTACATTTTGTTCCCCTTTGCTTATCCGGCTTCATACAAGTTTGATACTTCACCTTTAAAATAAAGTCGCACTACGCGAGATTTTGAGGATATCCTTAGCTTGGTGGGCTTTTTTGTTCTCGCTATAATCTTGTCGACCGCATTCTTCCTTAAAACTTTTGCTTTCAATGTGAGATATATAAACCACATGTCGTGTTTATGCAGTATCATATCACTAGTGTAGCAAATGAATAGGAGATGCCTGAGATTGCATCAATTGCGTGTATTGGTTGGTTTCTGTTAGCATCGGTGATGAATAATACACATCTCTTGTCTGCATCATATATGATTGGACGTTTTGAAAACGATCTGACATTGCAAAATCCTCATGTAGTTGTTCGAATTTGCAAAAGCATTGGATTATCAATCCATTCAAAGTCATCTATAAAACTTACTATTTTAAAGTGTTGCAGATAGATGTTACTGAGAATTTTAATATTATAGTTTTTGTAAGTTGGCTAGTTTTGATACAGCCCAAAAATCCACAACGAACGTAGTTAATCCTACTGAAATATACGTATCAGTGTTACGTTTAAAAACTCTTATTATTGTGTATGTACTGTTAAGCATCTTCAACACACAGTCGTAGCTACACGAAACACAATCATGGTTAAAAACAAAATGCCACATCACTAATCTTGAGAGTCACCCAAGGCGTCATTTGCGATGCTAATGATATCAATGTGCACCAAACTGGCATCGTATTCTTGTTGTGGTACTTAAATCCCTACACGTGATGTTGTGATAAATCCGCATTCTGCTCCTCTTCAACAACTTGTGAGTGAAGTGTAGAGTGAACAACTAAGACGTGAGTTAGCCAGATAATACTGTGAGGATTGTCAATCGCGCATTAGCGCTGTACACAATAACAATTTTGCCACGTTCTAATATAATGTTTAGACGAAAAATCCTCTATCCTATATGTCTGAACAGTTGAAAAAAATCAGTAACAAACACAACCAAAACTCGTAACATTGGCTTGTTGAACATGGCCCACTATGAACATAGCAACAATACAATGTCTCCACATGCTAAAACTGAAATGTAATGACGAGCAATCCTCTATCCTCCATATTACTCTGTATAATGGAATCAGTTATCGCTACCAAACACTACCAAACTGTTGTACATGGTCCGCAATGAAAGTACCAACAAGGTCTTCACGTCGTGACGCATAGCCTTAAAGAATGTGTCCTCTATATCTGAACAGATAAAAACACGTCACTACCAAACGCTGCAACTCAAGCATTGGCTTGTTGTATGCTCTACATGGCCCGCTATGAACTTATCAACAATGCAAAGACTAAAAGACGCTAAAATGTCTTGTACCTCAGTCAGGTATCTGTGGACAACCTTGGCTGCTGACGCCCTCTACATCTCGCCCCTCTTCACGACCACGAGTTATGGCCCGTGCTGATGGTCTCCCTGGTCTATGACTTAAGTATGACTATGAGCTCTCTGGTTGAGGAGAGCAGCTATTTGGCAAAGGCTCAGTCTGCTGGTGGCCACTTTATCTCGGATATCTACTAGTATAATACAGACAGCTGTGATTAAATGTTTGCTTAATCTTCGTTTGGGGTCTAGGGTCTGGGATCTGGGGTCTGGTTTGCCTGCTCCCTACCTTTCCTTTCTCACCGTAACCCCCCCTGTATAGTTACTCGTCCATTGTTTCTTCCTCTTCCTTACGACATACTACTTTGGTCCCTTACTACTCAGGAGTCACCGTTGCTACTAGTACATATAATGCATTAACTGTCTTAGAACAGCATGGGCATAACATAGCCGTTACTGTGCTGACGAGCCGTAAAACAAGCTCACTCACTTACTCACTCACTCACTCACTCACTCACTCACTCACTCACTCACTCACTCACTCTGCTCCCTCTCTGTACTTGTACTGTAGATGGTGTACTGTAGACCATCTCCTCACGTTTTGTTGTTTGGCAGCGGGCCCTCGGTCCTGTATGTGATCTGTAGTCTTGATCAGATGCGGATGCTACATACGTTTTTTGTTGTTGTTGTTTATTGTTGGTGTACAGACATCTCTTGGTGGCACATGTGATATGCATTACTGAACCCGGAGCAGTCTCTCTCTGTGCAGCAGCAAGGACTTTGGTTAACTGAATCTAAGGTTCTTACACTAAGAGCATCTGTGCTGTTTTGATCTTCTTTTGTTTTGCATAAAAACTAATGTCTACAGAGTCTTTGGTAGTGAGTTGTATACATTTTAGACACTGCATCATACCATGCGCACACATCATGTTGGCTTTTGGGGTTCCCCTTTCTTCTCGTTCTGATCTCGTTCCAAATAGAACGTAATCCAGTTTTTGAAGTAAGGTTTCTCCTTTTTTTTCGTTCTAAATTGAATTGGAGATGTACAGGTTCATTTCCAACTGCGTAACCATAACTTGGATTACCGGGTATTTGATATTATAAGGAATTCATTTATTGACATCTACGTAACGCTAAAGTCGTTCACTTGGGCGCGATTTCTATCTTTACCTGCGAAACTGCATGGTTTTTATACTCGCGACCTTGCATTCCTGATTTCCTCGTTGTGTTACTCGTTTCTTAAACCAGGACGGTTCAGATCTATGTTTTTTAACATTGGCATTTTCATCTTTTCTTCTTCTTTTGATATGGTTATTATTCGTGTATTTAGTTCAATCGATGTCAGTGTTTCATGGCGCTCATCTGAATGAATGTGACACGAACGGATCTCAAATTATTAACCATTTTCTCTCACCTGCCAAATCTGAGAATAAAAAAAAAGCCACCGTGAAGTTTGTGTTCTTACGGAGTCCTAAAACTATAATTAATCGTTGAGAACGGCTATTGTTATGAAATCGGTGTATTTTTAACAACACCCCCTACTCTTTCTTCTTTTAGTGCCATTGAGAACACTTTATGTTTTTTTGTTCATTTTTTTTTTCAAAGATGCCGCTTTTCCGAAAATTTAATTTGGGTCCGCATCCTCCGGAAATCTATCTAGATACTAACTTACACTTGAGTCCGATGTCCGGAAAACATTTTCTACCGAAAATTCCGGAAAGTTTTCACGCCATCTTTTTTTTTTTAATTTTTTTTTTTCAGGAAAACAAATCTTTTTCACTATGTGCGCTTCAGCCCTCGTTGCTTCCATTGCACAAAGCCTAGATCCACAGTCATGAGGACCATTGTTTTTTTGTTTTTTTGTGTGTGTGTGTTTTTTCCCCCAACTGGCTGATGGTAATTGTCTCCAAAACCAACTACTTAGCCGCCGATTTCCGAGGTCACACGTAGAATACTTCAGCGTATTTTTAAAAGTGAGAAAACAGGTTTTGAATTAAAAAACAACAACCACCTCAGTTGGAGATAACATTAAACAAGAGTGACCTGGCGATCAGGTCAAATGTAGAACAGCGCCGTGTGAGCAGATAACTTCAGGACGGGTGATAGAGTTTCACACCCATTATCCATTATAGAGCACTGCAGCAAGCACAAGTAGAAACTGAAGTGGCATCTTACAGGAGGATGGCTACATGTTTCTTTATTTTAATTTCCGCTGCTTTCTCCCTCTCTCTCTCTCTCCCTCTCTCTCTCTTTCTCTGTCTCTATCTCTCCATCCAACTTTCTTTGTCTCTGTCTGTCTGCCTGTCTCTCTCGCTCTCTGTTTATATATTTCCCACTCTCTTTGACTCTATATCTGTCTGTCTGTCTCTCTCTCTCTCGCTCTCTGTCTTTTATCTTTCCCACTCTCTTTGACCCTCTGTCTGTCTGTTTCTCTCTGTGTATCTTTGTCTCTCCCCCTCTCTCTATCTCTTTTTGTGTGTCTTTATGTATATCTCTGTCTCTGTCTGAGTCTGTCTGTCTGTCTCTATCTCTCTCTCTCTCTCTCTCTCTCTCTCTCTCTCTCTCTCTCTGCACGCTTCGCCGCTTACCAAGGGCGTTGGCTTCAACTCAACTCCCAAAATAGAAACCCCCAACAAAAGCAACCGTCTATCTTGCAGGGATTATTTTGACTTTGAGTTACGTTTTTAGAGTTAAAAATAATTGTATTCTGAAAAGATGAACGGTGTGGAGAGAGATAAAAATTCGGTAAAAAAGAAAAAGAAGTCGCTTGAAATCCTGTTTTGACTTGTTCTTTATGGTTATGCTGGTTGGAGGCTTGCCTATATATACATGATATAGGCATTATATAATAAACTATCTGAAATATGGTAGCTAGTCTCAGATCTTTTGTCTCTACCCTTCTGATTTTAAAATTACATGCATCTTTGATTGAGTTTTCCGTGTTTTTGAGATGTCGCTTATATTATAGCGTTTTTACTGTGTAGATCTGTGGTAGGGAGGCGGAGATCTTTCGCATCTACCCTAAGTTATATATTTTTTATCATAATAGTATTATCATTGATTGGCTTCCTCGTGTACAACTGTCATAACATTTGAGCGATTCATTTCGCTTTTCTGCTCTAACTATGTTATTCTATTTGCCGCTTTCCCTCTCTTTCTCTCTCTCTCTCTCTCTCTCTCTCTCTCTCTCTCTCTCTCTCTCTCTCTCTCTCTCTCTCTCTCTCCACAATCTAGCCTATATAGTACTGACTTTGTACGTTAAACCATCTCAATTCAAGTCTCTCTCTAGCCTATATAGTTGACGCTAAGCAACTCCCTCTCTTACTCTTTCTCTTCTCCCTCCCTCCATCTTTCTCACACTCTCTCTTCCTCTCCTCCCTATATTATATAACATATATAGTGCTGATATTGGACGCCACACCAACTCAACAAGTCTCTGCTCCCTTCCACCACGCGCCAATACTAGCACCCCTAAAGTATTCAGAGCTCCATCAACAGTTTGTATCAACGCCTTCCCTCTGTACCTGTTTGTTCTGGTCTTAATCTTGTATCTGTTATCTCCACCCCCGATACTTCGCTTCTTAGAACTAAGTGCTAGAGGAGCAAGTGGGATAAAAACGTGCTAGTGCAAACAATCTTGGCGTCGGGAACTTTGTTCTCTCTCGCTCTCTCCTCTCTTTCTCTCTCTCTCTCTCTCTCTCTCTCTCTGTCTGTCTCTCTCTCCACCTCTCTTTCACTCTCTCACTCTCTCTGCCTATCTATCTATCTATCTATCTATCTATCTATCTATCTATCTATCTATCTATCTGTCTATCTATCTATCTATCTATCTATCTATCTATCTATCTATCTATCTATCTATCTATCTATCTATTCTCTCTCTCTCTCTCTCTCTCTCTCTCTCTCTCTCTTCTCTCTCTCTCTGCTCACTTAGGTATACCCCTTAATTGAGGTTTAAATTTATATCTGCTTCCCTTTTCACACCTACCCTGTACAAGAAGCAAATCGACGCACGAGCGATATTTGCTAGCTTGGAGTTATCATAACACTTTTTCTTTTTTTGAGGGAGGCGATGATAAGTGATATGGAGCCAGTGAGTTTTTACCGGTTTGAAGGGTGCGATAACAGAACCAGATCTATGCAGTGGGAAAAGAGCGACTCAAGGTTTGGTTAAATAGAAAATGGTCGAGTATGATGGGCATACTATTCAAGTATTGGCTTCGTTTGGCCATTGGCTGGGGCACGTATGGATATAGTTACACATGGAGCAAATTAATCAGATCAGGTAAAAAGAAATGTTGGGGAGGCAGGGACAGTCGTTGCAAGTTTCGCGTTGGCCTGATACATTATACACGTATGTAGTCTGATTGAAAAATGAGGGTAGCTATGTTAAACTAAATGAAATTGCTGATGAGGAGAATGAATATAGATTATGTGTACATATGTATATTCACCCCCATCATCATTTTCATTTAATTTCTCATAATATACATACATGTTTACGACAACGAGCACAAAAACGAGTTTGTTTATTACAGCGATAGTAATTTTGATATCGTAATTTATTTTGTGTATTTGAAAACCGACCATCCACATAATGGCAATGCACTGTTGCCTGTCTACTCTAACCTCATCTCGATGTAAATCATTTCTACTGAATCTAGATGCCCGTACCAGCTTGAAACAATTATATCATTATGCATGGGCCTGGCATAACGTAACGACGAAATACTTAACATAAGTATTATTATTATTATTTTTTTTTTTTCTTTTTTTTTTTTTCAGGGATATCTTAGTATCTATCTAACTGACACTTGAGTCCGATGTCCTGAAAAACTTCTAACGAAAATTCCGGAAAGTTTGCGCGCTATATATTTTTTTTTTCAGGAAAATCTCCGTCACTATGTGCCTTTCAGTTCTTATTGATTGCATTGCACAAAGCTTAGATCACGAGGACCATTTCTTTTCGTTTTTTGTATCCCAACTGGCTTAAGATAATTGTCTCCAAACCCAACTAGTTAGCCGACGATTTCCGAGGTCGCACGTCGAATACTTCAGCGTATTTTTTAAAGTGAGGAAACAGGTTTTGAATTAAAAAAAAAAAAAGCAACTTTAAAACAGACTGTTTTGCACTGTTGAAGATAACAAGAGTGACCTGATGATCAGGTCAAATGTAGAACTGCGCCGTGTGTTTTTAAAAGTGAGTAAACAGTTTTTGAATAAAAAAAAAGCAACGCCAAAACAGACTGTTTCGTTCAGTTGAAGATAACAAGAGTGACCTGATGATCAGGTCAAATGTAGAACTGCGCCGTGTGAGCAGATAACTTCAGGATGGGGGATAGAATTTCCCATCCATGATCCATTATAGAGCACTGTAGCAAGCACAAGTAGAAACTGAAGTGGTGGAATCTTACTGGAGGATGGCTACATGTTTCTTTATTTTAATTTCCGCTGCATTTCTCCCTCTCTCTCTCTCTCCCTCTCTCTCTCTCTCTCTCTCTCTTTCTCTCTATCTGTCTCTATCTCTCCCACGCTCTTTGTCTCTATGTCTGTCTGTCTCTCTCTCTATGTATATCTCTGTTTCTCTGTCTGTCTATCTGTCTCTCTCTGTCTCTCTGTCTCTCTCTCTCTCTCTCTCTCTCTCTCTCTCTCTCTCTCTCTCTCGCCGCACGCTTCACCGCTCACCAAGGGCGTTGGCTTCAACTCAACTCCCAAAATAGAAACCCCCAACAAAAGCAGCCGTCTATCTTGCAGGGATTATTTTGACTTCGAGTTACGTTTTTAGAGTTAAAATTATATTTTGAAAAATAAACAGTGTGGAGAGAGAAAAAATTCGGTGAAAAAGTGAAAGAAGCGCTGAAAAGCCTGTTTTGACTTGTTCTTTATGGTATTGCTGGTTGGAGGCTTGCCTATATGTATGATATATACATTATATAATAAACTAATATATGGTAGCGAGACTAGGATCTTTCGTCTCTACCCTTCTGATCATAACGTAACGACGAAATACTTAACATACCGGCAGATAAAATTGCCTTCTAAAATTGCACTCATTAGGGCATTAGCTGATCATGCGGGCGTACAGATGCTTTGAGCTTAGGTTAACAATTAACTGCGGCTTCACTGCGGAAACAGATCCGCAAACGAAAGGGAATCTACAGGAAGGTCCAGGGGCCGTAAGTACAACGGTGTATTAAGATATGGAAATATTTAAGAAGGTTTGCGGATAGTTGTAATTGTTAGCTACTGCGAGTTTGTACTTACGATCTTAGGATTATATTGGACATGATTACCGCTTAACAGTTAGTCTCGTTTAGAGCTATGCTTTGTCGGGTTAGACTAGAGTAGTGGTTAGTTGTACATGTACAATGTATACGTACTTTAGCACCAGTACAGTGGTGAGTACAATCATGTACTTTAGTAGACCTACAAGTACAATGGTTAGTAGATATACCAGTACAGTGGTTAGTAGATGTACTAGTACAGTGGTAGTAAATCAGTACTAGTACAATGGTTAGTAGATGTACCAGTACAGTCGTTAGTACAATTATTTACTTTAGTAAACCTACTAGTACAATGGTTAGTAGATATACCAGTACAGTGGTTAGTACAATCATGTACTTTAGTAAACCTACTAGTACAATGGTTAGTAGATGTACCAGTACAGTGGTTAGTACAATCATGTACTTTAGTAGACCTACTAGTACAATGGTTAGTAGATGTACCAGTATACAGTGGTTAGTAGACTATACTAGTATACTAGTGGTTAGTACACAGTGGCCGAGAGGCTAAAGGAATGAAGGAATGCGCTGAATTTACCTGCCCGTCCGAGGAAGAGTAGGAATTCCGACCGGAACGTTAATCTCGCTGTGAGCGTGATGCTGTAGTGTAAGTGATAGTCCCCAGGTCTGGACTAAAGAACTTGCATAACACAATTCTTAATTATCGCCGCTCGCGCGTCGGGCATGCTTTCACTACTGATAGTCAGATGCTGATAGCCTAGGCCCGTGTTTCGCTCACGCTGTAAAGTTACGGAGGATTTTGTGGAGGTGTAGATCTAGGTAGTGAAGGTAAAGTCTAGCACACTGTGAGTATGAACAAGCTAGAACTGTAGACTCGGAAAAGAAAAGGTAAGGATGGTTCGTAAGTACAAAGTTGTGTTAAGGTTACGACTCGTCTCAAGATTTAGAATTGGAAGGCTTACGACATGTTGTAAGCTATTGTAACGTTGTACTTACCCCAAATGTATCCTACCAGTGAACGGAGCAAGAACAGACTGTAGATTAGAAGTGGGGGGAGCTAAAACTGGAAAAGTCTCCCTCACTGTGTAGACTAGAGATCTATAAAAGTGGAGGTGTCTGTAGAACTCCGCCGCACAGTGTTGTACTGAACCTGTAGCTAGAAGTAGAAGCTAAGATTTCTAGAACTAGGATAATCCGGGTAGTGTTGATTCCTGGATTCGTGTAAACCATCCAACCAGGAAAAAAGAATAGTGTGGAATTCGGCAAAACCCCCTCTCTCTCTCCTCCCCCCTTTAACCCAACTCGCAATTCCAAATTCCAAAAAGTCATCCCCTAGCTTAATTTTTCCTTCACGAGAAAAAAAAGCTCAGTAAATCACACGAACGATTTACCGTTCTGTATTGCTTACCTCCCCTCCCCCAGCCAAAAACAAAACAAAAACAAAAAGAAGACACAACAACCCAACAAAACCAACCTGATATCTAAGGTCGTATGCACAACGCCATTCTAAGTATAGCCTTCATAATTTTTTTTGTCCAAAAAGGAGTCGCGAGTTTAACACAAGGCAGCACTTCCGACTCCTTGCGTGAATGTTACGTCAACTTGTAAGCAAAAGAATTTTAAACAAAAAGGAAAACAATCTTCTCTGTACAGAGGGAGAGAGTCTCACCGCGCTCTTTATATTGAACGTCTCCTAAGGTTCCCTGATGAATGCTTCTTTAACGGCGGGGGAAATTATTTGATTTAGTTATGACTTAGCAGCTGCGAGCTCCAACGGAAATGAGAGGGTCTACTTAAAATTATCCTTTTAAACTGAAGATAAAAAAGCAACAACAAACAAACAAACTACACAATATAGTGTGTGTGTGGGAGGGGGGTCGTTTTAAACTGAAGAACACAAAAACAACAACGACAACAACTGTATTAGGAGTAGGCAATTGTGTCTGTATAAATGTAAAGGAAGCGAGTGTTGTTTCTGGCGTTCCCCCTGTTCCCATGCTCACCTAGAGTGAGGTGCACGCACGTGCATGTAACGCGTACAGCTGCTGCTAACTGTTGTTCAAGACGTCGTCATTTCTTTCTCCACCCACCCACCACCCGCCTGTCTTGAAGTTGAAGATGCTGTTGTTGGCGTTGAGTTGGTTTAACGTCCAGTAGCGGCACTATATAGGCTATATTGTGGACGGGCCCCAAGACGGACGTCTGACAATTTTATGTGCTGCTTTACTAACACACGAGACAGGGCGGGGATATCATGACTTCTGTCTCAGCCGGTCACATTATACTGACACCGACCCAATCAGTAGGGAACGCAACAGCCAGGATTCGAACTCGGGACCTTTTGCGTCGGAAGCCGATGTTCTACCCCTGGACCACCGCGCCCCCCAGTTGAAGATGCATGCAACACCGTGGCGTAACTTTCGCTAGTCCCTGCCACCACCAATTCGCGCAGTCACACACGGCCACACGCTCTCTCATCACATCAGGCGGAAACACAACGCCTCGAAAGACTATACACATAAACGCGCGATCTCCGCCAGGTAAATTCATGGTCCTACAGTTACACAGGTAAATACAGTCCTGGCACTTTGTGTTCAAATCTCAGTCGTTGTTGTAAGGTATTGCCTGATCTTCCCCACAACCTGATTATCGCTTACTATTTTGTGGACTCAACGACATATCTATTGCTCTATGTCTGTCTGCATATCTATATACAAGCATATCTCTCTCTCTCTCTCTCTCTCTCTCTCTCTCTCTCTCTCTCTTTGTCCCTATAGCTCCGTTCTCTAATGATCTGAACCAATTATAGTATACCAATGCTCAGGTAAGAACGAATCACCACAGGCCTTGCCACCCACAAGCCATTAACGAATAGCATAATCACGTCCGTTAGGCATGGGCTTTGCGTCTCACGTATGTGGCAGCATAAAAAAATTGTCAGACGTCGGTCTTGGGACCCGCTCCCAATTAAGCCTAAATAGTGCTGACGTTTTACGTAAGTAAAACCAACTCAAATCAAGCCACCTCGACTGAGATAAGACGCGTTTTGCTATATCTAGCTGGCAACCCCAGAACCTCAAGCCAGGTAGAGATTCAGTGGCCGCGTGAGGAAGGAAGGAAGGAAGGAAGACTCTTGGAAGTTGAAACCGTTACACTTACGTCACGATAATGCACGTTCCAGACCTTCCATCCAGCCTTCCACCAGACCCCTCCACAGGTAGACTGAAATGACGTCACAGCAACTCTAAGGCTCAGGTCGCTCGTTAGTTGAGTTTGTTGAGGGAGTTATCACCCCTTCCCCCCGTGCCTCCCTACTTGCATGCTGCACTCTCTCGGCAGACTAGGAGACTGATCCACATTGCAGGCTTTACGATCTACACAAGAGTTGAGGTGGTTTAACGTCTAACATGAGCACTATTTAGTCTACATTGTGGACGGGTCCCAAGACTGGCGTCTGACCATTTTTTGTGCAATCCACTCAAGAATAGCTGATGACATGATCAAGTATTCTAGGCATGCGGTTTTTTCAACATTTTATTGACTGTGGAAGTGTAGTGTGAAGGAATGAAATAGGCGCCGGTGCATATGTTTAAATTCTCTTTCATATCGTCTTCGTTTTCGCCATGGGCCGTGTCATCACAAGATCTTTAATTGTAAGAGGGTGGTGGGCATGTGAATCTGTGGTATGTAAAACATCCTTTTTTTCACCTTCTTTCCTTGTTTCACTCACCACCACATCATTAGTGCACATGCAGCGTCACCGAAGCCTAGCCATTAACCTTTACTCGCTCCCCCACTCTCACTTTCTCTCTCTCTCTCTTTCTCTCTCTCTCTCTCTCTCTCTCTTCTCTCTCTCTCTCTTTACCCCCATTCACTCACCACCATTATCATTAGTGCATATGCAGCACCACCCAAACCTATCACTCTCTCTTTTTCTTCCTTCCTCTCTCTCTCTCTGTATCTCTCTTTCTCTGCTCTGCTTTCCCCCTCCCCTTCTTCTTTTCTCCTTTTCGCTCTCTACCTCCACACCATTAGTGCAGTTGGCAGTCATGTCTGCTCCTGCAGTACAGTAAACAGTAAACTGTTGTTGCGCGTCAGGAAAGCTGTGAGACGGAGAGCGAGCACGTTTCGGCAGTTTGGTCCAAGGGTGAGACGGTGGACGGTGAGACGGTAGACCCCCTCAGGGCCGTGCATGCACGCGCGACCTTAACGATGCTTGACTATGACTGTACTATTAGTTTATAAATACAGACAGCGTAGCATGGTGGTGTGACTGAGCAACGGCTCTGGTGGGTGTGTGGACTGTGGGCTTTGTACGACAGAGGTTTTCCAACTTAGAGATTAAGAAGAACTTCGGGGATAGAGAATTCCAGTTGCATTGAACTTAACCCGTTGAGAGCGTTATACGATAAAACAAAGTTTCTAAAAATAAAACCAAACAAAACAAAATCTTAGAAATAAATGACAAAAATGAAAAAAATATATCCTCCCTGCAAAGTAATCATCTACGTAAAAAAACAACAGGAACTATGATGCTCCCCTCCGCGACAAAAGTCTAGCTGCTGATATTCGACTTCTTAAAACCGACCAACTTTTCGATCAGATGCACGCATTTGCACAGGTGCAGATGTCATTATATTAAACATTTCAGTTTAATTTTCCAGGAAAGCTATATAAATTTATTTTCTACAGAAATACTTTTCCAATTCCTAACTTCGTTCATCTTGTTTGTTCAGTTCATGCAGGCTTTATTACATCTATATGGAAAGAGCATCAGAGTCAAGAGTGTGTCCAATTGTGGGCTTTGTTTGCTCTCACTTTTGTTTTCATGGGGGGTGCTAGTGCAGTGATTGTCTTCCCCTAGTCTATATAGATTTTTGTCTTCTCTAGAGCCAGTTTTGTGTATCATCTACAGCGTTGCATAGGATCATCGCTAGCTTTCTTTGAAATTGTGCTAATTAATATCCATTTAATATAACTAGATCTGCAACTGTGCACGGACGTGCAGCTTATTGAAAACTTGGTTGCCGTTAGGTTAAGTGTAAGTCCTACCGCATCAGCTAACAGCTAGAACTAGGAGACCTTAACCAAAAGAAAAGGAATTGTGTATCATGTATAGCTCCGTTTTGGATCCCCCCTGCACCTCTTGGACTAGGAGACGTTGCAAGCTTTGAAGGCTCTCTCCAGGGGGAAGAAATTCTCATCAACGATGATAAAAATTGCTGCTACCCCCCTCTCACACCTGTTATTGGCCATCACACTGCATTATATAAATCGTGATGTGAGAAAAACAAGCATCTCTGTCAATATTGATAAAGAAGGCACATAGAACATTGCTATTCTGAGGTCACGATATATACAGTGTGTGTTTGAATCATCACGTTAGAAATAGTGAACGTGCAGGGATTTTATAAATTTATTGTAGCATCTCTTATCAGAGATCTGAGAGGAGGTGAAACCTCTAGAAGTACGTGCTGCATCAGTTTTTTACCTAGATTTTTTTCTCATAGGTGACGGTCTTATCTTTTAGCAATCATCTCTCTCTCTCTCTCTCTCTCTCTCTCTCTCTCTCTCTCTCTCTCTCTCTCTCGCTCTTTCTCTCTCTCTCTTCTATCTCTCTATCTTTCTCTAACGCACGCATACATAAAAGTCTAAACTCACAGTTTTGAAAAAAAATCACACTCATTTCAGTTTCCAGTTCATGGTTAGTCTTGAACTCTCAATTCCACTTCCATGTCTGCAATATTAGAACTATACGTCTATAAAATGCATTTACCCACAGTGCCTGACCCACTGAAAGTTAACCGTATAGAGAAAGAAGATTACTATTGGTAGATGCTCTTTAGTCTTGTAGTTTGGCAGGCTTATATAGAGCCAGGTTCATAAGTACTACTAGAACGCTGTGGTAAGCTTACGAAACGTCTTCAGGTGTAAGGGACCGCTTACGGCGTTGAGTTGAGTTGTTGAGTTGGTTTTAACGTTCAACATCGGCACTGTATAGGCTATATTGTGGATGGGCCCCAAGACTGACGTCTGACTATTTTATGTGCTGCTACACACGAGACAAATCGGGGGTACTATGACTCCTGTCTCAGCCGCTCACATTATTGATTAAACTGACACCGACCCAACCAGTAAGGAGTGAACTGAAATCACCAGGGCTCGAACCGGGACCTTTTGCGTCGAAAGCCGATGTTCTATCCCAGGACCACCGCGCTCCTCACGCTAACGGCGAGTGATAAGCTACAGCGACCTTGTACTTACGACCCCTACAAGTGATGTTCGTCAAATTTATTTCCCTTTTTAATGAAATACGTTGTCTCATTCTTAGTAGAATCTACGCATTCCCCTCATCCCACCCAAACCCTTCTAGAGTTTATTTTTATAGCAGCATACATTCCATGCCAAGGAACGAAGATTAGCCGCCCTTGTTTTAATTACAACAAGCAATGCAAACAGACTCGGGCTATTTAAGCTCAACAGGGTGTTACTCCAGAGAGTACAAATTGGCACGATGGTTTACAGGTTAGCGAATATCTCTCTCTCTCTCTCTTTCTTTCTCTAACACACACATACATCGAGGCAATGTTGGTTTTGAAAAGCCTACCTCACAACATGGAAAAAAAAAACCACATCTCATTTAAGTTTTCATGTCATGGTAGTCTTTAACTCTCAATCCCACTACATTATGCAATATTATAACTAGACGATTATCAAATACATTTACCCACAATAACTGCCTCACTGAAGTTAATC
The DNA here is from genome assembly GCA_003991915.1 of Elysia chlorotica. Classification (NCBI taxonomy): domain Eukaryota; kingdom Metazoa; phylum Mollusca; class Gastropoda; family Plakobranchidae; genus Elysia; species Elysia chlorotica. The sequence goes on from RQTK01000440.1 coordinate 340,727, forward strand.
GTATAGATAGAATATTACTATGATGCTCTTCAATGCTTTAGTTTGGGAGGCGTATATACAGCCATGTTCATAAGTACAACGCTGTGGTAAATTTACAAATCGTTTTCAGGTGTAAGAGAACGCTTACGACGAGTATTAAGCCACACGACTTTGTACTTACGACCCCTACTAGTGATGTTCGTCACATTTATTTCCCTTTTTAATGAAATACGTTGTCTCATTCCTAGTAGAATCTACGCATTCCCCTCATCCCACCCAAACCCTTCTAGCGTTTATTTTTATAGCAGCATGCATTCCATGCCAAGGAACGAAGATTAGCCTGCCCTTGTTTTAATTATAACAAGCAACGCAAACAGACTCGGGCTATTTAAGCTCAACAGGGTGTAAACTCCAGAGTACAAATTGGCACGATGGTTTACAGGTTTGCGAATGAAGATCGTATGTTCATTTTGTGTGCACTCACAATAGGACTACAATCTAAGTGTGCGTGCGCGGGTTTGTACAATGATGTCACGTGCGTTTTGACGTCACGAATGACTCCTTTTAGGGGGAGGGTGGGGGTTAGGAGGAAGAAAAATAGCTCAACAGGGTGTAACATCCAGAGTACAAATTGGCACGATGGTTTACAGGTTAGCGAATAATTACGATCGTATGTTCACTTTGTGTGTGCACGCACAATAGCACTACAATCTTAAGTGTGTGTGTGTGCGCGGGTTTGTACAATGATGTCACGTGCGTTTTGACGTCACGAATAACTCGTTTTTTTGTTTGTTTTGTTGTTTTATTTTTGGGGGAGGGGGGTGGAGGGAGGTTAAGGAAGAAGGAAAGGGAGGGGGCACCGGCAGGTGAAGTACGTCTGGTTTCCCACAGTAAAGTATAAATTATGAAGAATAAATGATGAGAAGAACGTGCAGTGCGCTCACGTGAAATATCAGCAGATCGTCATTTCAGTTATACACGTGTAGTGAGTGTCTTCATTTCTCATGTCGACTAGAGTTCAAGTGTAGAGTGCACACACATGTAGCGTACGTCCATAGATATAGAAATTGTGCTATTAATGGAGCGTGCGTCCATAGATATAGAAATTGTGCTATTTATAGATCTATGCGTACGTCTCGTCTAAGCCTACTATTCTTATATTGTTACGACGAGACGCAAGCTACGTTATGCTTGTGCATTCCACCCTGAACTACGCCTCGTATAAGCCTTCTTATTCTTATATTGTTACGACGAGGAGTAAGCTACGTCATGCTTGCATTCTACCCTAAGTCTTTTGTATTTTAAACAGAGTATACGACATAATACTACCGGGGCGTCGAGGAGATTAAGGGTTTTAGGGGATGGGGTATCATCTTGGCGACACATATTTTTTTCCTTTAAGAAAGTATATTCCGATGGGTCTTTTCTGGAGAAAACAAACACAAATAACAACAGCAAAAAACAAACAGCCCACCAACAAAAAACACAAAGAGAACAAAAAAATACTTCTTAAAACTTAAATGCTGAAAGTGTTCACTGAAATTTCAGATCTCAAACTTTTCTGATTTTGTATTGACCAATTTCTTTCCTCCCACTTTATTCTTTCAGGATCCTAAAGACACCCCGCCGCCAACTCGAGTGGAAACCAGGGACGAGCGCAAAGAACGAAAAGTGAGTTCCTCCCCTTTCTCTGCTCCATCCAGTTTCGAATGGATGCAACGGGGAGACATAAAAGACCTGTGGGGATCCAATATTATTTTCAGTGGACATTTAATTTTCAGCTCTTTGTCAATGTGGGCTAAGGGAAAATAGCTTTGGATGTCATCGTCCTACTCATTGTGTAACCCATTGGTTTCCGTAATATACCTATGACTACTGATGGCAAACACGCTAAGCACATTGGTCATGCCTTTGGCAAGGCGAGTGGGTGCCGCGTAGAAGGCGCAGGTTAGATCCCCGTCCATATAATAAGTCTGAAATAATTGTGTTGGTCTACGTATCTTATAATGTTGGTCTCAAGCTAAAACAAGGTGTGGGCTTGTCCTCCAAATCTATTTTCAATTATTTTTCCACTTCCTTGCACCCTTGAGAATCCCTAGATAAGATCTTTTAGAAGTGGTTCTGTTAAATCTGTAGTTGTTGGACTGCATTGTGCACTTAAGAAAACAACCCCAATGATGTATGAAGATGAATGATGCCAAATAATTATTGTAAATTGATACATTGCTCTCTTTATTTTTCAGCGTAAAGAGCGACAAGAACAACATGCCTACAAGCTGGAACAAGATCTGGCCCTGTGTAAGTTGGTATTGATGTTGCAGCTGCTGTTTTATCCACACACAATTTTTCGTTCCTCCTCTCTCTCTCTCTCTCTCTCTCTCTCTCTCTCTCTCTCTCTCTCTCTCTCTCTCTCTCTCTCTCTCCCCTTTTTTGTATTGTGGTATTTAGGTATGAGTGGTATTTAGAACATAGCCCCCCTCTCCACCAAAACAAAGAAAACAAACAAAAAATACAAGTAAGATCCTATCCATACACTTATTTAAGAAAATAACTAAGTATAGCTCCCTAGTAAAGTTGTATATTCAGCATCAAACGAACATTGCATCTTGCAAGATAGGTGCAAGGGCCGCTACTCTTTCAAAAAGGCTTTTGTAAAGTAGACATCGTTATCAGTCTTTGGTTATCTACCTTGTAGACGGTTCCTGGGTACTACACCAATGTCGCAGGCCTGAATTATGAAGAACCACTGTGACATGATTATTAAGCACGTTATTTTATAGTTTTGTATATTATAATAAATTGTGAGTTTACCCCTGCATTTTTATATAGTTTTTTTTTTTAATAAGTTGAATATGAACGAAGTATAGTGTTTTTAAATGTGTAAATGTGGCTTAAATGTTGCTCGAACTCAAAACCCGTATTAGTGACCTGTGCCTGAACCACCCTGGTTGTATAATAATAATAATAATAATAATAATAATAATAATAATAATAATAATAATAGTAATATCCTTTACATTCAACTCTATTCAATTATATCTCAGTTGAACTTTTTCCTATTCAATTTTTAATATACTCTAAATTTTTAGTATTTTTGGAAATGAGATAAGGTGTTGGTGACGCGAAGATTCACATTAAAAAAATTGTTATAGTTTTTTCTGTTTCTTTTTTGTTTTGTTACCAGACTTAAGTTTTTTTCTTTCTTTTTTTTTTTTTTTAATGAAAATCATGCCTAATGCCAAGTCGTCAGGACCCATTTGGCAACTGACAGATTTAACCTAATGCATTCTAATTTAAATGTACTGTCACACTTATCTGTATTGATTGTGTATTATTAATGCTGTTACTGTTTTCCCTCTTTCTTTTTTGACAGGGGATCCTGCGAGCAATGGAACAGCCACGATGGACCCATTCAAAACTTTGTTTGTTGCCAGAATTGTGAGTACTTCAGCGAGCTCTCTTTACTTTCTGTTTTTTGTCTTTTCATGGTACTACATGTTAAAAGACGTTGATGGCTTTATGGTTTGATTTCATAAAAATTTGTTCGATTACAAACAATGTATCTTTATACACTTACCGTCCAAATTTCTCTCTCATTACGGAAAGAGTTTTTTTTTCTTAACAATATATTTTTTCTATTCGTTATGTTCCCAAGAACTTCTTCTTCGAATAAAATTAAATATGTTGATGTCTCTAGTCTACTCTGGCAAATAGGTAGCCCCTACTGGTTGGGTCGGTGTCAGTGTAATGTGACCGGCTGAGACTGAAGTCATGGTATCCCCGCTCTGTCTCGTGTGTGACAGCACATTAAATTGTCAGACGTCAGTCTTGGAGTCTGTCTACAATATAGCCTATCTAATGCTTATGTTGGACTTTAAACCAACTCATCTACAACTACAGAGAAAGAGTTGGGGAGGGAGACAGAGACAGAGGGAGAGAGAGAGAGAGAGAGAGAGAGAGAGAGAGAGAGAGAGAGAGAGAGAGAAGAGATACGTTTCTCGTCTTTTTTTTTTATAAATAAGTTCATGTATATGGTCTTCTTTTACCCACTTAATGAATCGGGATTAAAATAACTCCTAAAGGACTGGAAACCAGCTGACTCTGGAATTTGCTTCTGTACAGAAACAAAACCCAAATAAATAATACAAAAACATACGAAGTAAACAGGGATATGTTAAACCCATTCTCACAAATTGCCCTGCTCTGTCTAACGCCACAAGGGACCGCCTTGCTGTAAATAACTTTGTATTTTCTAGTCGAGATGGGGAAAAAGATGCTTAAAATCGATTGTTTTCAACAAATTGAAATGACCCGTGGAAATCAATACTATCTGCCTGTTTTCTTTGGTGTTTTTTTTATATTAGTGTTATTTAGTCAATAGCTTTTCCCCCATTGTCTTTGTCTTTTCTACTCTTTTCTCTGTCTGTCTGTCTCTCTCTCTCTCTCTCCCTCCCCTCTTTTTCCCCCCGTCTGTTCCTAAATAAGCTTGGCCCGAAACCCAATGGAAGTAATTGAATTACGATCGTGCGACCATCTCTATATCTCTATAAAATAGAATTAGAATTGTACACGCCCTACTGTCTATGTAATGTAAGAGTACATCTGTGCGCCTTATAGAATTACGTGGGACCGTATATGCCTATTACTTTGCAATGAGCTGTCTATTTATTTTTTATTTTTGTTGTTGATCTTTCTGAACAGGATTTTTTTTTATTCCTTTACCATTGTGTCTTGAAGAACGACACATCGTCTATGCTAAGCTAAACAGAATTAAAAATGTTGCACGTGGTAGAGCACCTTTCTTTGTATGTTACACTACATAATGTAGTGTACAAGGCTGAACCTTTAAAGCCGTTGATCATTATTTCGTACATTGTTGATGCATTAAGGTACACTGTATAGAGAATAATAGTCTTAGCGATACTCTATTCGGCAACGGGTTCACAGTCGGCGAGAAACTCTACTCAAACAATATTCGCGCAGTGCCATATTTCCAGCACACTCAACAGATCTGACCAGAAACTCCTTGCTTCTCACTTCAAACTTAGACGTAGCGTAATTCGCTGCAATGGAAAAGCTTCCCCTTAAAGGTTAAGCCCCCCATTATGCCATTCAGAAAACAATCGCTGGAAATTAGCTCCATTTTACGGGCGTCCCGGCGATCGAAGAGTCGGGGATGTCTCGTGGAGAGACAGGTGATGAGAGGTAATAACCGGAACCAGGGGGAGATAAAACTGGTATTAGGTGCGCTGCAGTTATCCCCTCCCAGTCTTTCTTTCCAGATAGCTTAGGCTGCTATTATTTTACAATTTACTATACTACGTCGATCTGCTGTGTTGTTGCGTTAGTTGAAGCGCCAGAAATAATTTATATAACTGCCTGAACAACGGGTTTTTATTCTAACGTTACTGGTTACACAAAATGCGGTTCATGTATTGAGAAAAAACAACAACAACAACAACAACAACAACAACAAAACTTTACAAAACTAAACAAAAATACAGTTGCCAAATTTAAATGAGAACGAAATAACACAGGTAGTCCTTTAGTTATAAAGTTCATATTTCAAATGCATTGCATGCAATTCTTGGATACTCTAGCGTCCATGGGCATTGGTCATTATCGTTTGATAGGTTTTGGATTTTTTCCTATTAACTTTTTTAAAACCCAAAGTTTAATAATAATTCATTAAATACAGGTAAAATGAAACTGGTTTGGTGAGCCCACAAGCCTCACTAGTCTTGCAACCTGTTACGATTATAAATATATTTATATATATTTCTGTTTAATCGGCCACCAAGTCTTGTATGATAATTTCAGTAGGACGCATCGTCTAAGTGTCAATCTATCATATATTCATTTTTTTTTTATTTTAACCAAAGACCACCAAACGTATTGTATTACTAACTCTGGCCACTGCTATAATTCCCCCTGAGGAAAATTATTATTATTCAGTTATAAATTTTCTAGCAGTGGCAACTAGAGTAGCATCTAAGGTCATTGGTCACATAAAACTTTTAACTAGTATTGCTGGTAAGTGGTATAATAATGGTTGGGTAGCTCACTGGCGTGTTGGTCTCAATATATTCTAAGTGTGTAAATGATTTTTTATGTTGATTTTTTTTGGTACTCTAGGTTTTTTGTTATTGTTGTTATTGTTGTATGTTGTTGTTGTTGTTGTTGTTGTTGTTGTTGTTGTTGTTGTTGTTGTTGTTGTTGTTGTTGTTGTTGTTGTTGTTGTCGTTGTTGTTGTTGTGTTTGTCTTAAACTAACTTATGTTAGTTTGCGAAATGTCTGTGAACATGTTGCGCTTCACTTAAATAATCTTTATACGTCTAATGTAATGTCTCTATTATAAATTTTGATGCTATTTAAGAGTGAGAACAGGACATTCCTACGTTTCGTTGTTGTTGTTTTTTTGTGTGTGTTATTTTTTTTTTACGTATTCTACTTTTAAGATTCCAGGTTAATTTCCAATGTCCAAATTTACATTTTCAACCGACAAGAGGGGCTAAAGGAGGAGACGTACTGATAGCTTCGTTGGCTAGAAGCATTTAACTGCTTCAAACCAAACCACGCCCTTCGTCTGTCCCTTCGTTGTTGTTTTTGTGTGTGTATGTGTGTGTGTGTCTGTGTCCTTACCTCTCTGTTGACAATGCGAAACATGGCTGCCTGTCCACTTCCCAGAAACCATCAGCCAGGATATCCCGAGATTTGTGGTAGTCCGTCCAGCTAGAAGCGCACAGTTTCTACTTATATTGGTCTGCTTTCACTTTTAATTTAGTTCATATAGGAATTCTCACAATAGAATGTGTTGGCCATCTATCTAGTTTATCTTTGTCGTCACTTACATTGCATTCAATTTCTTTTTTTTCTCGGATAAAACTCACTTAAAACGTACTAAGTAAACCTTTCGTTAAACTGTTGTTTTTTTTTCTTTCTCCCAAGGTACTACTTGTTAAAAAGGTTACTGCATCTCGTATCCTCCTCTATATCTGGACTGAGATTTCGCAAAAAGTTATCAGACTTTGTCGGAAGACACCGCACCGGATAGGAATCAACAAGTAGAAAATAATGGCATAGTCTCATTTGTTAGTAGATCCAAAGTGTTCCCGTTTGTCCAGCAAGAAGCACACAGTTTCTAATTGTATGGTCTGCTTTCACTTTAGTTCATCCAGGAATCCTCAACATAGAACGTGTTGGCCATCTATCTAGTTTATCTTTGTCGTCTCTTCAATAACATTCACATTTTTTTTTCTCGGATAAAACTCACTTAAAACGTACTAAGTAAGCCTTTTGTTAAACTGTTTTTTTTTTCTTCTCCCAAGTTAGTACAAGTTAAGAAGGTTATTGAAGATCGTATCCTTCTGTATATAGGGAATGATATTTCACAAAAAAGTTATCATATTAGTAAATCCATATTGCAGCATCACATTTCACAATGTTATCGAATAAATTTGTTCACACGATTGTTATTTTCGATTCTACGGAGATTTTTTTTCAAATTACATTTTTTTTATAAGGTTGGTTTGAGAACACTCGGAAATAATGTGTCCATACGTGCAAGGATTTTTTTAAACGCTTCAAGCTTAATACAAACGCCCTGCGACATTCAATACACTTAAAAAAAAAAAAAATCTGTGTCCGAATCGATCACAATTACAAATATACGATTCATTTCTGTTCTTTGTTTGGGCGTTATCGACAGCTTGCTACGTTTATGTTTATTTAACGTATTATTAACGTATTATTAAAAACAAACCCGACAAGGCCAAACAAAAAGAAACACATTAAAACGGAAGAGTTAGGGTAACAAAGGTTATTATTGATAAAAACAGAACACGGCAAAATACGTGCGATGTACACAGAATTATGCAGTTGCAGCTATTTAACATTTTTGCTTCTTCTTATTCATTTTAAATTTTCCTTTTATCGAAGCTCAAACCTCAATGGGAAGAAAAAGAAGAAAAAAAAAGATTTGTTTTGTGATGATAATTTCGATATCAAAACGAAATTTAGAGCTAAGCATTGTTTTTTTGTTTTTTTTGAAAAAATGTTATGAAAACAATTCGACACAATCATTCAAACATAGCCCACTGAGCAACGAGATAACGCTAACAACTGGCCAACACACAAAATCTCCACAGGCAGCGAAATTTACAATTATGAATTATTGCATTTTTTTTATATTTTTAATTGATTGTGGAGGCTCCATTGTCCCCTCCTAACCACCTACTCCCCAAAGCGCCGTGTAATTCTATAGCCGCCGAGAAACCATCATCGAAATGTTATTAATGTATTCAAAGCTTTCCACTCCTGTTTATTTGTTGTTTTAGGCGAGCTTTTTTTAAGTTTATAATTTTCATCTCGAGATTTTGTGTGTGTGTGTGCGTGTGTGTGTGGCCTAAAAAGCGATTAGATACTATCCCCTACCATTGCGATACTGTAGCTGAATTGTTCCCGGTCCCAAAGTGTGGATATCGAGGTAACATAGAAATTGCCAGGCGTAGGATCGCAGCGAGCATTGCTCTCTCCTTGTTTACTCACTCACTCACTCACTCACTCACACTCAATCCTTGTTTAGCATCTCAAAGGTCCTATACAGTAACTGTGATGGAATCGCAAGAAAAACTAGCCCTTCAATAGATAGTCTGTTGGCCTTTCACTCTCTCTCTCTCTCTCTCTCTCTCCTCTCTCTCTCTCTCTCTCTCACTCACTCACTCACTCAATCCTTGTTTAACATCTCAAAGGTCCTATACAGTAACTGTGATGGAATCGCAAGAAAAACTAGCCCTCCAATAGATAGTCTTTCGGCCTCTCTCTCTCTCTCACCCTCTTTCTCTCTCTCTCTCTCTCTCTCTCTCTCTCTCTCTCTCTCTCTCTCTCTCTCTTTCTCTCTCTCTCTCTCTCTCTGTCCTGTATCTGTCTCTGTCTCTCTCTCTCTCTCTCTCTCTCTCTCTCTCTCTCTTCCTTCCATCTGTGTGATTTACTCTCTCCCTTGCCCTGGGTCTCCTAGCTCACCGCATCTCCAAATGACAGTGTATGTACTCATGGCCGTGAAAGGAACTCGTTAATTACGGCCGGGCTTGTCAGGGACTGTATACCATCGGCTCTTCTGGGGAGTCCAAGACTTTTACTCTTCTCCTTTTTTTGGGTGTGATTTATATGTCTCTGTACTCTTGATTTTAGTCCATTAGCTAAAGATGACTTTTTTTTTTACCTATGGTTGTTGTTGCCGTCGTTGTAGTCGTCGTCGTTGGTTTCGGTTAAATTCGGTAAAAGTCAACGTATCGGTCCACGTTTAAAAGTTATCGATTTCCCAGCAATAATCAGGCTGTGTGTACATGTTTATATTGTAATTATGTGTAGAAACATCAATATGAATTGTAGGACAATCTTCAACAATTACTTAACGGTTACCACACGCAGGCAGGCACAGTGACATGGATTTCAAACCAGTGATACATTCGCGGGGTTTAGAAGCGTTAAATGGCGAGATGTGGGGAAAAATATTGCTACTGCTCTCTTTAAATCAATTATACGCCCCTCAACCCGAGTGTAATGTTTATGTGTCGACGTCTCAAATTCACGAATTACGTGCCTGCCTGCCTAGCACTGCCATTGCTAACTGTAATGTTGTTGGAGATTTCTATAAATATTAATACCATACCAGTCCATAACCAGGACCAAATCCTTGCTTAGTCTACCAGTGAGTACTGAAAGACTAAAATTATGTTTGCCGTACTCTGTGTGTGCGTGTGTATGTGCGGATGTTCTTTCAAATCGTGCGTTTCTGCCTGTCCTAAGTGCTAAGTAAATATGAGTGTATCTACTATACAGGCGCATTGCCAAATTGAAAAGCCTGCTTAAGAATGAGTATCGATGCCTAAAATTATGTATACTCTGTGTGTGTATGAATGTGTCAATGTTTCAAGTCCATTAAGTTTGTCTGCCTACCTGCGTGTGTAAGCTGTTACGTAGTGGTTGAAAATTGTGTTACAGATTCCATTGTTATCAATTTTACAGCTCAAACCAGATTCAAAAGCCTGGTTTAGAATTAGTTCTGAAAAATGGGAGCGCTAGAAATAAGTATGGTAACTGTGTGTGTGTATGTGTGCATGTCACAACTTCAAATCAATTTGTCTGTCTGTAGTTGTTGGAGATTGCCATACAACTATTCATACATGTATTACTACTGTACCAGCCTACAACCATATCCAAAAACCTGGCTTAGAATGAAGACCGCAGTATAAATATCATTCACTGTATGTGTACGTGTGTGTGTGTGGTGCGTACAGGCGCGCTTTTGTGCTGTGTGTGTGCGTACGCGTGTATGTGTGTTAGTGCGGTGTCATTTTTATTGAAATGGCCTTTTTCTCTCTGCGCTAATTGCTAAGTAATTGTTAGAGATTGTTTTACAAGTCCTATAATGTATGTTACTACCAGTCCATAACTAGACCAAACCCCGTGTCTGCCACTGAAAATCGGATACTAAAAGACTAGAATTATGTATACTGTTAGTATAAGTGTGTGAATTGTTAAACACAAGGATATTAAAAAATCAATAGTTTTTTTGTTGTTTTGTTATGCGTGTATGCCTAAGAATATAAAAAAATCAATGTTTTTTGTTTTGTTTTGTTTTGTTATGTGTGTATGTCTAAGAATATAAAAAAATCAATGTTTTTTTGTTTTGTTTTGTTTTGTTATGTGTGTGTGTGCCTAAGGATATAAAAAATCAATATTTTTTTGGTCGTTTTGTTTTTGTTGTTTGTGTGTGTGTGTCTTGTGTGTGTTTGTCTCTCTCTCTCTCTCTCTCTCTCTCTCTCTCTCTCTCTCTCTCTGTGACAGTCACATTGTCGAGTGAATAGGATTGCCAGAAGTCCGAGGTTAGCCGAGAAAACAATGGTACAGACTGGGACCGTCTCAAGTGCGCTGATTCTATCGATTTTTGTGTGTGTGTGTTTTGTTTCAAACTCTCTCGGTCTCCGCTCCCCACCACCCGCTAAAGTGGTAATTTTTGTTGTAGTCTTTTCCGCTATTTGGGGAGCGCGGTGGCCCTAATTTAACTCAACTACAACTACCCGTTAAAGTGGTATTTTTTGTCTCAATCTTAAGGTCGATAAATACCAACAGAACAAGATTTCTCTTTTTTCTTTCTTTTTTCCCCCTTCTTTTTATGTTGTTATGTTGTGTGTGCTAATTGGCATGCACATTTTTGTTTTGTTTTTGTCTGATTTGACCCAAATTGGGGGAATGTTTGTCAGATACTTGTGATTGGAAAATATTCATATTAGTGAATAAGAGCAAAAAATCGAGTCGGTTTGTTGGGCAAATTGCTACCGAACTAATGCACGGCCTGAAGGTGGTCACACGTTTGCGAAGATTGGTGTTCAGGTTGAAATTAGTGAGGTTGCAGAGATAAGACTATCTTGTGTCTCTCAGTGATGATTCTACTCTGAAGGCTGGGTGAGTGGGTAAGCCGCCTGTGAGTGTCTGGGTTTTAGTTCTTGTCGTCTGACGTTACGTTAGCAGCTAGACTACATTGTGGACGGATTCTAAGACTAAGGTCTGACAATTTCACGATTAGACGCATAGAGACAGTGCGAGGTTACCAGTACTCCTGAATTAGCCTGTCACACTATTACTTCCATCTTTCCCAATATCATATAATAATATTATCATCAGTTAAGGATTAGCAAAACAATAAGGCCTTAAGAAGACAGCGTGGTTGAATTTAGAAGATTGTTTTGCTCTTCAAGGTCCGTCATCGTCAGCTACTCTGCTAGATTTGGGCGTGGGAGTTTAGGAGAGGGGCTAGAAGTAATTATTTGTAATTATTATTCGTCCCTGATCATGACACTATAGTGATTCCAAATACAGCACATTCATAAATTATGCATGCATGCTCGCTCACTGTTGGTCTTGAGCTGGCACCGAAGACTTTCCAATTATTTCTTCATAGGCGCAAGGCACCTCCTCTGTCTCTCGTGTTCACCCTATTTTCGTCGATGTCTAGGAGTAGGACCCCAATCCATGGACAAACTCGGAGAATCGATCCTGTTCTCTCTCTCTCTCTCTCTCTCTATCTCTCTCTCTCTCTCTCTCTCTCGGATATAGAGGGAGAGAGAGAGAGAGAGAGAGAGAGATCTCTTTCTCTCTCTCTCTCTCTCTCTCTCTCTCTCTCTCTCTTTCTCTCTCTCTTTCCCCCCTTAGTTTTATAACACCTTGTGTTGACTTCTAGCCGACACTCATGTAGATTTCTCCACTCTCCGAATTCTGCTCTCAACCCACAGAGTTAATCTGGGGGCGGTGTCACCAGCGAAAAAACCCCTTAAAGTGAGTGTTGTCCCCAGCTAGCCTAGTCCGTGGCTTGGACCGCCTGCTTTAAGTGATTGACAGACAAGAAAGTATTGAAAATAAAAGTAAAGGGAAAAAAGAGAGAAAGAGAGAGAGAGAGAGAGAGAGAGAGAGAGAGAGAGAGAGAGAGAAAGAGAGAGAGAGAGAACTTGTTTTAGAGGTAGACGCAGAGATTGGATATGATTTGTCGAAGGACCGGCGCGTTTTCTATTCGGACACAGGTATAGTCTTTCTCATTCGGACACTCCTCGTTTTTCCTATTTGCACACTTGCCGTCTTTCCAGTTTCCTACACACACACATACACACCATACTCGTCTTCCCTATTCACACACCGCCGTGTTTACTATTCACACTCTCGTCTTTGATGCATTTGATTCCCTTGTGACCATGCTCATTTCTAGAGATTATTATATTATTGTCATTGCATACAGGCAAAGAGGGCGGTTACAATATATCATAATTATTTTGCCTCTAGACCCACCCTGCACCGCGCATCTCTTATGCTCACAGCGGTCATAGTATGACAACGGGAGACAAGTTTAAAGCCATTTCCTGTAAACCATTAGAATTTGGCCAATTCCCTCCAGATGGCAGGCCAATCTAATTTGCCGCTCTCTGCTACTGATGTCTTGGGCTAGCGAGGCGTGGACTCGAGGACTCGAGCGAGGCTGAGTCGCCGAGAGAGGCCCAAAGCGGGGGGACAAGCAATCATGGCCAGTCTTAAACCGCCGCACTGTGCCTGTCGGAAATAGTGCTCCAGTCTATGGATCCCTAGATGGGTTTTCAATATTGCTGCTCAACGCGACACTGGACCGAGTAGGGTTTGATGGGTTTGAGTCTCGATTCTGGGCTTTTTTTTAGCCTCGGACCTTAAGGGGTTGGGGAAGGGATGTCGGCCAGATGATTTGGAATAGATGAGTGCAGTTCGAGTTTGAAGTGCAAAACTGCATGCACCAAGTATTTTTTTTTTTTTTTTGTCGTCTTAATTCAGTGTATTCGATTACAAGAAAAATTTTAAGTCTTCGCCGAATTTCTCCACTTGGCAGTGACGTTTATAGAAAAGAAATGCCGCTCTAATTTTGTCTAGATCTAGTACCCCTTAAGTCTGAATACTACCTTAGCTGTTAAGGGCGTTGTACTTTAGCAGCAAAACACTTATATTGGTAGATAGATAACTGGAAAGATTGAGAGAGAGAGAGAGAGAGAGAGAGAGAGAGAGAGAGAGAGGTAGGAGAGAGATAGATAGATAGATAGGGAGAGAGAGACAGAGAGAGAGATGGAAAGAGAGAGATAATAAGTCATTGAGTGAGTAAATGTTGTTTACATGCCAAGGCTAGCTGGAGTGAGAGAGAGAGAGAGAGAGAGAGAGAGAGAGAGAGAGAGAGAGAGACAGAGAGAGAGAGAGAGAAAGAGAAATGAGTCATTGAGTGAGTAAATGGTGTTTACATGGCCAGGCTAGCTGGAGTGGATGCCTGCATGGATGGACTATTGGCCCAGGCCCGAAGTGCGTCACCGACACCTGCAGGACTCACTGGGCGCCGGGCCTGCGATTAGCGCGCTCACACAATTACCGTCATTACTGGAGGCGCTGGAAGACCCAGGCAGATCCCCACTCCGGAGCTTCTCGCTTCTCAAAGTGATCTGAAGATCGGTAATTAGGGTAGGAAGTACAACGGTGTGGTAAGCCTAAGACTCGGTTAGAAGGCTTACGACAAGTTTTAAAGGACCCACGCAGATCCCCACTCCCGAGCTTCGCGCTTCTCAAAGTGATCTGAAGATCAGTAATTGGGGTAGGAAGTACAACGGTGTGGTAATTTAGTAAACCTACGACTCGGTTTAAGGTATGAGGATAAGAAGGCTTACGGCATGTTCTAAAAGACCCAGGCAGATCCCCACTCCGGAGCTTCGCGTTTCTCAAAGTGATCTGAACATCAGTAATTAGGTTAGCAAGTACAACGGTGTGGTAAATCTACGACTTGGTTTGAGGTAGAAGAATAAGAAGCCTTACGACAAGTTGTAATGGACCCAGGCAGATACCCACTCCGGAGCTTCGCGCTTCTCGCTTCTCAAAGTGTTCTGAAGATCGGTAATTAGGGTCGAAAGTAAAACGTTGTGGTAATTTAGTAAACCTACGACTCGGTTTAAGGCATGAGGATAAGAAGGCTTACGACAAGTTGTAAAACACCCAGGCAGATCCCCACTCCGGCGCTTCTCGTTTCTCTAAGTGATCTGAAGATCACTAATTGGGGTCGAAAGTACAACGTTGTGGTAATTTAGTAAACCTACGACTCAGTTTAAAGGTAGAAGAATAAGAAGGCTTACGACAAGTTGTAAAAGCACGACGTTGTACTTATGGACTGTACATGACACACTACTTTGTTATGCCGATAGTTCCATTGTCGTGATGGTCGCAAGCCGCAATATATAGACTATTTAACTGTGTATCTGTTTATTCATACGTATCCAAGCAAATTTTTATAAATTCTCTTGGTCTAAGACTGTCTCTGTCTTTCTGCCTTAGGCTAGATGTCTGCCTGTCTGGACCCTTCTGTCCGCCCGCCTGTCTGTCTGTTTGCTTCTCTCTCTCTCTCTCTCTCTCTCTCTCTCTCTCTCTGTCCCTCCCTATCCGATATCTGTATCTATCTCTGTGTTTGTCTCTCTTTTTCTCTCTCTCTGTCGCATCAATATTTTTTTTCTTTTGAATAACTTTTACAAAATATTCTAAAAATAAAAATTTCATTATTTCTTTTGGTCTATTTTTTTTCAACTTACCGACGCACCTCTATTACCTATCTCTGGCACTGGACGGCACTGGAGGCAAAAACATGCCCCTTGAGATTTAGAATAGAATATAGCTGCTAACCTAACCAGTCCAGCAATCAAGCTACGCTAAAAGAATGTTCTCAGCAGAACTTCAATCTCATGGCGATCAGTGTGGATTCGGTAGTGGTGATGGAGACAAGGGGCCCTGGGGGACGCCTTTTGTTTTAGAGGGACATTCGCTGGTCCTGTTAAATCTCTCTCTCTCTCTCTCTCTCTCTCTCTCTCTCTCTCTCTCTTCTCTTCCTTTCTCTCCCGCCCCCCTCTTCTGTCTTTCAATAGAGGTCAGCCTTAAGTGATTCGGTTTGGGGATGTAGACCAAAATGACCAAGGGCCGGGGGGACACCACCTTCTGTTTAGAGAGATACCGGGTCTCTCTCTCTCTTTCCCTCTCTCTCTCTGTCGTCCCCTGTTCTTTTAACTCTCTCTTCTCTCCCTCCCCCGTTCTCTCCCTTTCAATAGAGGTCAGCCTTAAGTGAATCGGTTTGGGAATTTGGACCAAAATGGTCAGGGCCTCGAGGGACACATCACCTTCTGTTTTAGAGAGCTGTCTCTGGGCAAGACATGGGACAGTCTTGTTAAATCTACGTCTATAGTCTGTGTGTGTGGGTCTCTCTCTCTCTCTCTCTCTCTCTCTCTCTCTCTCTACCCCCTTCCTCTCTCTGTTCCCTCACCCTTTCTCTCTCTTTCTCTCTCTCTTTCTCTCTCTCTCTCCCTCTCTCTCTGTCTCTCTGTTCCCTCCTCCTTTCTCTCTCTCTATCTCTCTCTTTCTCTCTCTCTCTCTCTCTCTCTCTCTCTCTCTCTGTCTCTTGGTCCGTCCACTATCCCTCTTGTTCTGTATCGCCCTACCTCTCTCTTACTCTCTCAAGACATATCTGACATCTCTTCCCCACCCTCCTAAACCTGTCAGTCCCTCTAATCCCCTCCTTCTCTTTATTCATTTCTGCTTTCCTGGTGCACATTTCCCTTCTCCAACTCCACAGGTTCTGTCCCTTATTCTCTATGAAAACCCGACCCTTCCACACTTCCAACGTCTACCATTTCCCTTATCACACACAAAAGTACAATACAGTGTAGTACCAAATATAATGATAAAAGAATACTATCGATTTTTTATGGTCATCCTAAATTATTGAAGCACAGCCGAATGTTTTCGATCCGATCCCCCCGCGTCGCTTTGTGTTTGCGCGTCTATATCGTAATTCTACGACTTTGGTCTTACTGCCCTCTTCAAACCCATAGAGTAGCGTAACAGTATTGTGTGGAGGCTATAAACCCAAACGGTCCAAAAGGCATGTGCTGTATAACTATAATCCTTGTTAGTGCTTCGAAAAATAGAGGTTTTGCGATATTGTGCCCCATAACGGAAACGGAGACGCCAGGTAAATGAAATATGCATCGACATGCAATCATTTTGTACTGCCCAAGACATACGCCAAATGTGCGACTAGAAAACCCGATGTATGTCCAAGAGGCATGGTCATCATGTCAATGTCATCCGTGAAAAGAGTAGACAGCTGCATAATAATTACAGTACACACTGGCGTAAGACCGTTTTTGTCTCCGAAATAATTATGTGCATGTGGCACGCCAGGCCCGAATCGTGACGGTATCATGACATCTGTTACCGTCGCGTTCTCCGCAAATACTGTACATATATCGCTGTATCCACCAATGTAGAGGTGGCATGGTGAGTACACGATCGAGTAGGCATTGTGCACATGATTGTATTAGGCACGCTGCTGCGAGGAACCTGAAAGGTCTTGCCATTAGAATAATTATGATGCCCGTGCACAATGGACAAAAGCTCCGCGCTCGCCAACACACCCACCGATTCGCGTTGAATTCTGGTACTGTGGTGGTTTTCCATCGGGGTAGTTTTCCACCGGCACCACATACTGACGCCATGTACAAAACCTGGAGTTCTAAACGCACTCACCCGTCCACGATATAGCCTAAGTAGATAGTGCTGCTGTTGGACGCTAAACCAACCCCACCAACCTGGACGCATTCACGAGTGACTGACGCTCTGGCAACACGCGATTTGGCATCTCAAGCTCATTGTTTCGGCGTTTGAGTACGGTATAGGTTCCTGCTGAATTCCGAATGCAAACACTTTTGTGAGTTTAGTACAATAGACTTCCCCATCAAGTGTTTCCACTGTTTTACTTTGTGTGTGTATTGGGGTGGGGTGGGGAGGGAGAGGGAGAGAGAGAGAGAGAGAGAGAGAGAGAGAGAGAGAGAGAGAGAGAGAGAGAGAGAGAGAGAGAGAGAGAGAGAGAGAGAGAGAGCGAATGTGTGTGTTTTGTTTCTCTTCTCATTGTTTTTTTTTTCCTTGTGGTCGCCAATCATCAATTTTAGCACCACGGGGGCTTTCCACAACAGTTTGCCCTGCACTCCAAACTAAATGGGGGGGCATCCAGATATGTGGGATCGATGTGGCCACTCAGGCAGAGAGATGCCAGACCTGGGGGGTGCTAACTTCATGATGTATATGTACGAACCTCAGTAGGATTCTGACTATGGTGCATCTAATAATAGTAATAATACATGTACCGGTATACAAACTACGAAGTAGGGCGTTTAGAACTTCTTTCTCTTTGTTTCTAGTGCCTAGATCTAAAGTGTAAATTACAAAGACAAGTAAAATTTAGACGCAAAACTAAGGCAAGTGATAGCTTAAATATACATCAATAATATGAGGGCGTCTAAACTTATGAAAATCATAAACTAGTTTTCCCCACTCCACCCCCCGCGCGCCCTCAGTCTTTTCAGTCAAGGTCTAGATCTATATATTCTTCACTGCATTGACTCAAGCAAGCAGAACAATAGAGGTCATTGCAACAATGACAGAATAATATTGTTATCTCAGTCCCAAGGCCCTTAACTATAAACTTTTCCAAAACACAATGAACGCATTGCTATGCAATCTACTTGGTTTTCTCTTAAGTATCCCAAGAACTTCCTCAGCGTGAGCGGGAGGAGGAGGAGGAGATGACACATATAGACAGAGATATAGAGATGCATTTGGAGGGGGAAAATATTGATAGAAAGAGAGAATGAGAGAGTGGACGAGAGAGAGAGAGAGATGACAGATAGGCAGAGATAGGAAGATACATTAGGAGGGGGAAAATATAGACAGAAAGACAGAATGAGAGAGTGAACGAGAGAGAGAGAGAGAAAGGAACAGGGTGAGAAAAAGACTGGGGGTATATTGACAGAATGACCAACTATGAGATGTGAAGAGATACAAATAGAAAACGATAATGCAAGATAGTGAGCGGCGAGTAAAAGATGGAAAGATGCCTGTTATTATCTCCCGACAGCGTGTGGTTCCCAGGGATCCCGGAGATCGCCCATTCACATCCGTTCTGATGGAAATTACAGCAATGTACGTCTCTCTCTCTCTCTCTCTCTCTCTCTCCATCTCAGTCCACCTGCTGAGCGGACAGCTGCTTTGTTTCACATTTTCACACCCTTAAGTCCTGTTTCAATACGAATCTGGATCTGAATCTCTCTCTCTCTCTCTCTCTCTCTCTCTCTCTCTCTCTCTATCTCTTGTCCGCTCTCTCATTTTCTTTTTTATATATATTTTCCCCCTCTCAATGTATCTCTATGTCTCTGTCTCTGCTCTCTCTCTCTCTCTCTCTCTCTCTCTCTCTGGGCTCTCTTTTCATCTCAGTCCACCTGCAGAGCAGACAGCTGCTTTGTTTCACATTTTCACACCCTTACGTCCTGTTTCAATATGAATCTGGATCTGAATCTCTGTCTGTCCCTCTCTCTCTCTCGCTCTCTCCATCTTGGTATTTGTTTCTTAATCGATCGTCTCTATATCTTTCAATATCTGTCTGCTATCTCTCCTCTCTATCTTTTTTTCTCACTTTCTATCTCCTCTCTCTCTCCCCATCTCACACGTTTTGCTGTCCGCATGTATTTCTCCTTTTTTATTTTAATAATTTCAGCCGATTTAACGAAAACAACAACAACAACAAACAACTAAGCAAAAGCAAGTAAATGCTCAGCTTCTTCCAATTTTCCCATTCTCATCGTTTCATTTCTTGTATTTCGCTGTTATCTTTTATTATTACGCAAAGTTCCGTTAACAGTATGGTTTGTTTTTCTATGACTTATTGGCTTTGATGTTTATTTTAAACCTCCTTTTTTGGGGACGTGTGTCTTTTAAAAAACATATTTTGACACTTTTCAGATGACGACCAATCTCGTTAGAGGAAGTCTGATAAACCACACAATAGTAAACAATAACACGAAAAAAAATTGACATTCAATCGTCAAAATTCATTTGCATACATTTGAATATAAAGTAATGTAATCCATGAACTCTTTGCACCGCTTTGACCAAAAGTTTCAAATTTCAACGCTCTTTCCTTCCATAATCGTCTCTATAACATCACTACCAGAAAGTCACGTTGGCATAGGCCTAGATCTAGAGAAGTCTAATGCGGAGATCAACGTTCGTTTAGATTGTTAACATACTCGGGTCATAACTCTAGTTATTTATATTATATATAATCTAAACAGGACTCGGATTTATATGATGCTGTGAGATAGTCGTTTATAATACCGAGTGGGTTTCTTGAATTCGGTCAGTATGGTGGATGTGTGTGTGTGTGTGTGGCTTTTATTGTTTTGTTTATCTGATGAAGGTCACTCAGCCACACTATGCTTGTAATCATTCGTTTGTGTTCCACTGTCTATATGTTGTAGGTATGTTGTGCCCATGTTATGTCTACAATGACAGAAACAGCTACTTTCTTACATAACAGGGAATGAGCAAACTGTTTGTAATCATTCGTTTGCGTTCCACTGTTTATATGTTGTAGGTATGTTGTGCTCATGTTATGTCTAGCTATGTCTACAATGACAGAAGCATCTACCTTCTTACATAACTTGACTGTTTTTGCGTTTGGCAACAGGATGAACTGGCGACAAGCCAGGCTCCAACTCACTAAGTCACGTTTGATCCCTCTAAAGGCTTGTCATAAGGTGTCGATAAAATACGCACATAATGTGCCATACAATGTGCCGACAGCTGCACAGTCACTTTGTCATTGTCAGGAGTGCATTGTGATGCAGGGGGTGTAAAAACGTGAGCAGTTTCACGGCGAGCTTGTTTTTCTTCTTTTTCTCTCTCCCCCCCCCCCAACCCCCCCCCACCGTATGCACTGTATAGCTTAAAGCATTGTGACACTTCTATCTAGATTTATAGTCTCTGGTACATGTAAATGCAGAACTATGAGTTTAATTATTGTCCACTTTGTCGATGTCAGGAGTGCATTGTGATACAGGGAATGTGCAAACGTGAGCAGTTTCACGGCGAGCTTGTTTTTGCACTTTTTTGTGTGAAACTTCTATCGAAATCGATAGTTTCTGGTACATGTAATTGTAAATGCAGTTTAATTATTGTCCACTTTGTCATTGTCATGAGTGCAGTGTGATGAAGGGAGTGTAAAAACGTGAGCAGTTCCACGGCGAGCTTGTTTTCCTTTTCTACCACCCCCCTATGCACTGTATTATAGCTTGAAGCATTGTGGCACTATTTTGTGAAACTTCTATCTAAATGTATAGTCTCTGGTACCTGTAAATGCAGAACTATGAGTTTAATTATTGTCCACTTTATCGATGTGAGGAGTGCATTGATGATTGTGATGCAGGGAATGTGCAAACGTGAGCAGTTTCACGGTGAGCTTTTTTTTCTTCTTTTTGTTCTTCCATATGCACTGTATAGCTTGAGATAATTAAACCGTAGTAAAATCTCAACCATAGCATTTTGGACCGCCTTCTTGTTAATAAAGAAATATATCGACTGTGCATCACGTTATCTCCCCGTATTAAAAGCACTGTGAAACTTCTAACTTATCTGTTATCTCTGGTACTCCACAATATAGCCTATATAGTGCTGCTGTTGGACGTTAAAACCAACCCAACCCAACAACATCTCTGGTACACGTAAATACAGTTTAATTATTGTCACTGCTACGGTTTTGGCACACGTCGTTTTTGCTACTTTTGAAATAAAAACGATACAGCTGTTTTATATCCTTATTTATTTCTCCACTAGTTTTTACAAGATTAAGCGAAAAGACCTTTTTTTTTTTTTTAAAACAACGACATATCATCTGCAATTTGGCACAAGTCATGCCATAATTTAGCATTGACTGTGATAATCCGCCCTGTTTGATTTGCACATTCCTGGTACATGTTCATGTGGGCCCCCTATCATGTTTTACGTAACAAAGTCCGCTCGCATCGGTTGAATGGCGAGCAGCAAGGTTTCTAGTTCTACATATTTAATTAATGTATATTAGACCTAACGTCCTTGCGCCAAATATCAAGCTTTCACGTTATTAATTAAAGTTTCCCCATTAGTTTTACCGATGCGACATGCTGGCGCGTCGGAAAAGCGCCCGGCATTGAAGTTTGATAGCCAGTGAATTAATTTGCAAACAAATTATTCCATGGGTAATGCTATCCTCTATTCGTTTTGGCGTTCACTATAATTATGCTCTAAAGATGTATTTCTGATTTACAGTTAAAAAGGCGGCAGGTAATTGGACTGAGGATATGATTTG
>RQTK01000440.1:367474-386253 GCA_003991915.1 Elysia chlorotica
AGAATGTTATATTGCTTCCCTCTCTTTGTGTCTTATGATCTATACGTTTCTCGCGAGCAATAGAGCTACATGTTAGTAAAAAAAAAACCTTTTCTCAGTCGACACCTTGTGGGATTCGGTCTTGTTGTGTGTTTTTTTTCTTGTTGTTGTCCTTTTGTTTGTGTGTTATGGTCTACGTTTCTCGAGAGCAATAGAGCTACAGGTTAGTAAAAAAAAAACTTTTCTTGGCTCCCGTAGTTTTCTCAGTCGACACCTTGTGGCATTCTTTTTCATAGGCATGTATTGTTGTTGCTGTTTTTATTTCTTTGTTTTCCGTCCTTTTGTTTGTGCTTTTTCCCTAAGCTCGAGGTGTGTGTCGAAAGCAATAGAACTAGAACCTGGTAAAAACCCTATTCTAGGCGCTTGCAGTTTCAGTGGTCCAGAATATCGGTTTGTTCTGAAGTCGAAGACGGCCTTGGTGTCTGTTTGTGTTTTTCCAATCTTTGTTCATAACTTTTGTGTATACTTTGTCTGGGTGTTTTTGTTAAAAAACAACAACAAACGAACAACATGAACAACAACAACAACAACAACAACAACAACAACAACAACAACAACAACAACAACAACAACAACAACAACAACAACAAAACCTTAGTGTCTTTTTAGTATGCTACAATACCAAATTCCCTCTCTCTCTCTCTCTCTCTCTCTCTCTCTCTCTCTCTCTCTCTCTCTCTCTCTCTCTCTTTCTTACCCTTCACCCCATCTTTTCCCATCTCTATTTATCTATCTCGTCGTCCCTTCTCTATCCGCCCCCTTCTATTTATCTCTCCCCCCCCCCCCCCCCCTCCCCCCTATCTTATCTATCTCTGTCTTTATCTCATTCGGCCCGTCTTTCTTTCCATCCTCTAACTCTGTTATCTCAACCCCTTTTTTATTACATTGTATAATTATTCGTTCTTCCATCGGCGGTGATAGTAATGTCACGTGTACATCGTTACAGCAACTTAATAATGATACGCTCTCGGGTGATCGCATGTATGATATTCCACCCAGTCAATCATTGCCGAAATAAATTAATAAATTATACAACCCCGCACTGTATATAATATTTTTTCTTGTTGTTGGAGCCGGCCAAAACGTGATGATGCATCCGTGTTGTAAACTCTATAGAGCGCCAGACTAGAAGGAGTGAGTAATTGTGAGTTTTGGGTTCTTAACGTCCTATGTCAGCAGCGAGGCCACTTCGTGGATGGGTCCTTGAACAGTTTACGTGCTGACTCACTGGTACATAACATTGTCAGGCGTTAGTCTTGGGCTCCGTCCACAATATAGTCTATATAGTTTTGATGTTGGACGTGAAACCAACTCAAGTACTACATCGTGGAAGGGTCCTTAAACAATTTACGTGCAGCCACACTCATACATAAAACTGTCAGACGCCAATCTTCTCGGAACCCGTACACAATATAACCTAGTGTATAGTTTTGATGTTGGACGTTAAACCAACTCAACAACTACATCGTGGACTGGTTCTTGAACAATTTTCTAGCAGTCATACTGGTACATAAAATTGTCAGACGTTTGTCTTCTCGGGGCCCGTCCACAATATAGCCTATATAGTGCTCAAGTTGGACGTTAAACAAACAATGTGCTGCTGCACAGAGATAGTTCATGAACGACAAGACTCCTGTCTCAACCGGTCACATTTATAGTATTAGTTACATTATGTTACCAACGCCCACCCAACTAGTAATGGATGAAATAGGACTCTAAGAAACATTCATGGCCACTCTAAGAGTCATAGACAGTGCTAATGGTGCGCTTTATGTAGTTTACATTATTCATCGCAAGCTTGAGAGAATACTGTATTATTGCTAGCATTGATGTGGTCTAAGTAAGAAGTGGTGATATATGCTATTGCTCAGTCAATACATGCACTGGCCTCTGCCCTTCCCCTATGATTTGGTAGATTTACCGGGCGCACGTTGTCTTCCTGTGTTTTTCTCTTTCTATATCGCAAATATTATCTATAGGGAGAGAGAGAGAGAGAGAGAGAGAGAGAGAGAGAGAGAGAGATAGATGGATAGATAGGTTGATAGATTGATTGATAGATAGATAGAGAGAGAGATAGATGGATAGATAGGTTGATAGATTGATTGATAGATAGATAGATAGATAGAGTGAGAGAGAGAGAGAGAGAGAGAGAGAGAGAGAGAGAGAGAGAGAGAGAGAGAGAGAGGTTTAACGTATCCTATGTTCCCACGAGGGGCTTTCTACTTTCTAACTCTCCCCTGAATATAGCTACACGACTCATTTCTTCCCCCCTCTATCCCTTCATCTGGAAATCTCTCTGTTTGGTCGGTCCTGTGAGTGGTCCCACCATTGTTTTCTCCCGTGCTCCATTTTAACTTTCCATCTATAATGCACAACCCAATTCTAAGTTAAGTCCCGACCACTCCTCCGCCTGTAGTAGAAAGTCCCGACCACTCCGCCTATAGTAGAAAGGACTGGTTTACACTTAACGGCTTTTCCCCATTTCGAATCGAAACCATGTGCAGGAAAAACTTGGGGGGATGTTGTACACTAATTGGCCAGAATTCCACCAGGAACTAATCTCTAAGGACATCCATTGATAATAGAAGTACAGACAGACAATTGGTAACTTAGTAATCTACTACTGCTGCTGTCTGTTTTTTCTGCCTTTGACCGATTTTCAGTCAAAATAGACTTGATGTCACACGACGATAAATGGACAGCCGTGAGATTTCAGGGTTTTGAACGAGTTTTATTTAAAACCGGCTGTCGGATGCATTAGGATCTTGTTCAATGACACTTGTGTTGCTAATGGGTTTTTTCTACTGTAGTGCCCATCTTTTCCCCCTGAACAAAGCAATGAGATCGGCCAGTGATTTTTTTTTTATAAAATTTAGTTGGACCAAAGCGCGTACTCAGGCAGTTATAGTTGAACTATCTAGCCATTACGCTTTCTAGAATAGGAACGTGGTTATGAGAGCAAATTTGAAAGTTTAATTTAATCAAAGCAAAACCTCTTGTTGAAATATTGTTGAACCAATAATAAAACATAATGTAACGTATACATGAAGGATATGAAGGATATACCACTCTACGCAAATTTGCCAAATTTTCCAAGCAACAAGCGAGTGAAGAACACAAAACGATGGGAAATGTGTGAAATGTAGACATTTGGCTACGCGACTATATGTCACCAGGTACCGACCGAGATAATTTTACGAGAGACATGTACACATACATCACGAATCTCTTTTGTCCATTTATTGGTAATGCGGCAAGTAAGACGAATTGGGCGGCTTTGCACGACCAGACAAGACATGACCAAGAAAAAAATTAGGTTGCAAATTAGAACTGAAACATTTCCCGACACCGATAACGGCATCTTTCATTCAATACTGTATGCTTTATTTCATTCCGGGCAAAGATTGTAACTCTGGTGCGTAATTTTTCATTGTTTTATTGTTAAAGATAAAAAGAGAGCTCTTGGTCTCCTTTTCCCATTATTTTTTCGTCGCGCTTTCTGTTACTGAGACTTTGTCCACTTACACACATTATTTAATTTAAACTATACACAGTATTACTTTCGTGTACGTTCAGCGATGTCACTTTAACACATAACATCATAGTTGCTTGATATCCATCCGAATCTTCAAGAGGACACCACATGGTATTTGGATCACCTTGCAGTGCCGAGAACTGTATCTATTCAAAAGAGAGCTATGCGTTTTGTTCAAAGATCACGGAGAAAAATATGATAATAATACATACGGAAATTCTATAAAATGTAGTGATACACTAGGCACACGCGTCTGTATAGAATATATAATTGTTACATTGAAATCACAAAAATTACTGCGCACACACCTTCCCCGTCTCTAGAATTACGCATATTAATTAATATCCCCCCAAATTGCAGCACATGCACTCAGCTCTCCCGTGTGAGCCTGCAACTAGTGCCAGCTTGCCCGTCAGCCAGCCAATTAGCCAGTGCTCATGCGTACATAACTGGTGTTAATGCTCATCCTTAATACAATCGTATGCCAGATCGTAGATCTATACACAAACTCAAAACAATAACAACGGTGTGGAGGCGAAGCACCTGTTCTGCTGCTAGTGGTGCGTTACGTACACTGTACATGTAGTGGGTTGACCCACACACACACACATTGAACATTCAGTTGCAGTTTGTTTTTGTATTTTAGATATGTGTGGAGATGAGGAGTCCATTTATCAATAGAGCGATTCTTGTTATTAACTAGACGTACACACGGTTTTCAAACATTTAGGTATATGGCTATACATGTGAATCCGAAAATCCTTTATGAATTGCGAGATGCTTATAACTGCTTGAACTACACAGGTATTGAACATTCCGGTGCAGTTTGTTTTTGTATTTTAGCTCTGTGTGGAAATTAGGAGTCCATTTATCAATCGAGCGATTCTTGTTATTAACTTGACGTTCACACGCAAAGGTTTTCAAACATTCTGGAGTATTTTAGTATAATATATCTATGTGTGCACGAACATGCTTTTACCAATTAGGAGATACTTGTAATTGCTCGACACACACACGCATTTATAAAGAATCAGGTGAAGTTAATATAATATCTTCGTAACTACGCGTATTACTTTACCTATCGAGGGAATGTAAGTGCTTGACTCACACATGCATGATTTATAAACAATCATAGCTATATAGACACGAATTTTTCGGGATACTTGTGGATACTTGGCATACACACGCATAAAAATATATCTATCCATCTATCTATCTATCTATCTGTCTATCTATCTGTCTATCTATCTATCTATCACAAGAATGCTGTTACCACTCGCGGGATCCTTGTATTGGCTTGACACACACATACGTATTTAGAATCCATCAACTGTGTACATAGTATGACGGATGTGGAATTGAACTATAAAATTTCCTCCACTGATCTAATGAACAATGCACTGTAGCCAATAAACACAAAATGAAAGAACAAACACGTGACTGTGTCGCAGAGTAGACCGACCACAGCCGGGGTGAGTATAATAGACCTAATCCAGACCCTAGATCCCCTTACACCGTTGTAATGTGAGGATTGAAGGAAAACGTGTCTGGTTTCGAGTGCGACCGCCGGCGCCGCCACCACTACCGCCTCCACCCCTAGTCAGTCAGTCAGTCTGGAGTAGCCGAGTCCCAGCGTGCTGTGGCCGTGAATTGGGCGACTAGGCGACTGGCTCACTCACTGCTGTCTCGCATTTCTCTTTCTCTTTCTCTTTCTCTTTCTCGTTCACTTCTCTCTGTGTGAATAGAGTATAGATTGCTCACCCGGCAAAAACATGACCGGCTGACTGGGCCTGACTGAATTTGACTGAGTTTGACCACCCCCCACCCCCCCCGGCTGCTGTTTACTGCCAACCGTTAAACAAGGTGGCTGGTTTGGCGGCCGTGGTGTTTGGTAGAAATGGGTAGAAAAGAGTCGAGAAGTGACGCGTTTGTCACCCAAACTTCCATACGATAGCCAGCTCCCCTCTGCCCCCCTGTCATCCCACGGCCAAACTCCACCCGCCATACATCCCTACCATAAAATCCCCACCACCCTGTGGGGGAATGAAAGTTCTTGCGACTTAGAATGTGACCCACCAAATCCGGATTTTCATTATTTTCACCTTTCTCCTGGCCCTTCCCTGACGTCAGTATACTGTTTTGTTTTATTTTCCCCTCTCCCCATTGACAAAAGAAAAAAAAAAATTACTCTCTCCCGGACTCTCTTGCCACATTGTCGTAGTCTGAAAACGCTCGCTGTATAGGATTACGGTACAATTAATTTGTCGAGATCTACTGTAACAGTGAGGGAAGCAACGCCGCACTCATAGTCTCAATTTAACTGGCTGAATTGGCTTTCTCCATTCTTTGCTAGTGAGACCGGCTGAGACAGGAGTCAAGGTATCCCCGACCTGTCTCGTGCGTGGCAGCACATAAAATTGTCAGAAGTTAGTCTTGGGGCCCGTCCACAATATAGCGTATATAGTGCTGATGTTGGACGTTAAACCAACTCAACAACAACAACAACAACAACAACAACAACAACAACAACAACAACAGCCAGGGAAACAACGCCGCATTCTTAGTCTCAATTTTACTGGCTGAATTGGCTCTCTCCATTCTTTGTTGCTCGTGAGACTAACACAGAAAAACGTGCGTCGCGATGCTCAATACATTGATTTGGCCCCGTCTTGCTCCCTACATTGTTCCTCGCTCATAACAGTAATATTATGATTATTAATTTTCTCCTTGAAACGTTGACCTTTTGAGGAATACACACTGTTGTTATAGTATTAGGAAAGTTACGCTTGAGCCGTTCATTGATGGAATGATGCTTGGGATTTTAATCTGGTCTATATTATTATAGATCTTCACTGGGACTGCGTTTCATGCTTCTGGATGGAAGACGTTACATATATGCGTATTTTCGGAGAGGAGGAGGTGAAAAAAAAAAGGGGGGGGGGGATCTAGTGGTATTGCGAGCCAAGCAAGTCAAAATCCACGATCAGTCCAAATTTATTTGTCCCAATTTGTGTCATACTGGTTGAATTTGTGTCCGTATAATGTGACTGGCGGTGTCCTGGTATCACTTCACCGTCTTCGTGTTGCAGCACGTAAACTGTTTAACTTAAGTCTTGGGACCCGTGTACGATATAAATCCTTTTCATTTATGTCCTGTCTGGACATTAGGAAAGCAACTCACAAGAACATGTATTTCCTTTACCAGGCAATATGACTAACGTTCACCTGTAAGACATACGACTGACAACAAAAAGACCATTGACCATTTTTTTTTTTTTAATGATTTTGTTATGCCCGTGGTAAAGTTTAAAAGAAGCGTAGAATTATTAATTATTTATAGTATTGTTCTTTAAAAAAATCCCTTTGAATTGTGTTTTTACAAACTGGAGAAATCTCTCTCTCTCTCTCTCTCTCTCTCTCTCTCTCCCTCCCTCCCTCCCATCTCCTTCCACACATACACACACCATTGTACACTTCTTTTAATAAACCTCTTCGCTAAAACTATTCCTTTGTCTATCCCAGACAGGTTTCTTTACCAGTTATAATTTAACTATAATCGGCTATGAAACTGGTTCTAATTATTCGATGCTATTGAAATGGGAAAAACAGAACCTCAGTTTCAAACTGGTTTATGGTAGATGTTTAGAGGAGTGAATGTATGGTCAACAATACACTCAGATAGCAAATAATGATCATTGATGAGTTGGGAAACATTTTGATTTTGAGCATGCTTACTGATAGCCTGCACGAGCGTAATTTTAGCAGCCCCGTGGCTCATGATACACGTAGAAGCTCGGGGATAATTTTAAATAACCCATGCTTTACGATACATTTCGTGGCTGAAAACAATAATATAAATTGTACAATAATCATACCAAGACCGGTGGAAAACAAATGACTGAAATGTTAAAACCGGTAACAGGAGCGACAACTGCCTCTGACAAAACCTAAGGTAAGTTTAGGAGACGTTGCTGCCCTTAGTGTGGGTGTCCAGACTTCTACAAGCTGGGGAGGTTGGACTTATCACCTTATGTAGTCCTTTCTTAAGATGGGTGCAGGTCGGGTTTTCAGAAAATTGAAGATTAAGTCGCCGAAGTAAACAGGAATTGCATTTAGAGCCCAAGTGAATTATACCATTAAAATAGTAATCAACAGTTGGATCATTTCAGCTCCGGCTGAGTAGGCTGAACAAAAAATACTTTCTGATTACTAACTATTATAAGTTGTTTTTCCTTGTTACACATAGTTTACTGTTATCCTTATTACGCTAAAATGTCAGGCTTCTTGAAAAAAACACATTAAAACTAAATAAACTTGCATTTAGAGTAATAGTGAGCTAAATTATGAAGCTAGCAGACATAGTCGGGTCTTAATATTATTGAGTTCATTTAGTAGACTTGTAAGCTGAACAAACTATAACTCTATGATATCTTTCAGTCCTAATTGTAATAGTAATGTAAGAGATCACAGTGACTCTTAGAATGCAAAAAAAAAAAAAAAAAACGTTCACTTCGTTCAACTTGTTGGCTTGAGTTGTACATAAAAGGGCCATGTCATTCTTTCTTAACTTCCTCGCCATTTTAATTATCATAGTTATCAGACAGTTTCTACAGGGCTTTGTTGGGGGCATACTGGCACAACCCTTACAGCGTTGGTCTGCAGATCGGGACGTCCGCAATCGAGTCTTGCGATCGGTCGAAAATATACTTGTCCAATTTCGTCTTTTACTGGTTGGGTTGGTGTCAGCATAGTGGGACCAACTGAGACATGAGTATAATTATGTCTTCGCGCACTGTCTGGGGTGTGGCAGCTCATAGAAATTTCATACTTGTCAACATACACGCACACCAAACAAAAACAAAATAAACAAACAAACAAAAAAGCAAATGTTTTTGCATTTGAGAAAAAGAAACAGCTGATATTATTGACAAAAATAACAGTTGTTATTATTACATTTAAGTCACGCAGATGCCAAGGATCTTTACTCTTTACTGTGGTTGGAAAAAATACATTTATAATAGTTATATATCATCAGCTTTCTCCGGCTGTCACCGCCCTTATTTCAGGGTCGCCATTAATTTTTCCTCCGCCTTCATACGCCTTAATCCTACCGTATAATTATCCTAAGTAAATGAAATTTGGTTTGCCGCGCGTTACGGGGCGGGCGGTGGAAAATAGAATTAGCAAGAACATCTCCAGAAGGTTGGACGGAGCCTGGGAAAGACTAAGAGAGTTCGTTGATTTCTGAGAGAGAGAGAGGTAGAGAGAGAGAGAGAGAGGTGCGTGAAGGTGGGAGATGGAATTAATGAATTGGATTACAGAAACACACCGGGTCCGTTGTTACAGAGTGTGATGGCCAACGGTTGTATAATCTCGCGCGGTCTCAAGACTTCCTGGGTTTTTCCGCTTTGGCACCGAGTCCAGTTGAAGTTACACATTGTACTGAACTCCATATTATATTGTGGACGAAAATCCATAGTTAGATTTTGTGTTTTTTTGGTTCTATTTATAATTTTTTTTTCTAATTTAATTATTTTTCAGTCCGGCTGAGACAGGAGTCATGGTATCCCCCCGCACTGCCTCGTCTGTGGCAGCAAAAAAAAAACTGTCATACGTCAGTTTTGGGTTCCGTCCACTATATAGCATATATAGTGCTGATGCTGGACGTTAAAACTAAAACCAAACCATACCCAAGACGGACGTCTGACAATTGTATGTGCTGCCACACACGAGACAGGGCGGGGATAGCATGACTCATGTCTCAGCCTGACGCATTACCGACCCAACCAGTAGGGAGCGCAATCGCAAGGGCTCGAACTCATACCTTTTGCATCGGAAGCCGATGTTCTACCCCTGGACCACTGCGCCCCCCTGAGAGAGAGAGAGAGAGAGGAACAGACAGACGGAGCCGATGTTCTACCCCAAGGCCGCCGCGCCACCCCGCTCCACGTTGCATCTGAATACATGTATAAAGCGTTTAGAATACATGTAGAGAGCGTTTAGAATACATGTATAGAGCGTTTAGAATACATGTATCAGAGTGAGCAAGCCTGAGCCATTGCATTATTCATGCGATGCCTTAGGCCATCGCCACACCCTTTATATGTATCAATCTTAATCATTTGTATCTTGCGCGCTTACTCAGTCTCTGTGATGTCTACTGGCTTTGCAATTATCCCGACGAATCGCTATGCCATCCAGTAGATTGTGGTTTAGTTCGTATGCCTCACCAACTCATTGTTAATACCATTTTGTAATCGAAGGAGGTCCCAACAGGAATAGTTTTTAGAACTTTGTACGTCTCAGTGGAAAAACCACCTTAGTGAAACGTCTGTAGGGGTTACGGTGAATTTTTTGGTTATTTGACAGCCTCTTTTCTAGGCACCTTAAAAAAAGAGCTTTGCTCTCTCTCTCTCTCTCTCTCTCTCTCTCTCTCTCACATACAGACACCCACCGCCACTTTCTCTCTCTCTCCTTCTCTCTCTCTTTCAGTCTCTCTTTCTCTCTCTTGCTCTCTCTCTCTCTCCAACTGATGTAAGAGTACCAGGATAGAGCTTTGCTCTCCACCAACGTACTGCCAAAGAGTATAATTTTATATAGAGTATATATATATATAGGTACGTACCTGGCCGGTGCTGTAGGAGAGCATACTCATGGTGACAGGTAGGATGTGGAGCCACACTGCCTGGGCCTGCTGTCACTTGCCCTGGTTCCCAGCCCGGAACAGATCCGTGACCGTACGTGTACTAATCCTCACACAATGAAACATAGATCGGTTTTGGCGCATTGTAGCTGTAGTAAACTCCATTCACAGTGCAGTGGCGGGGAAAATAAATCTCATAACCGGTAAATCTAGGCCTACTCCCGAAAGGTGATTATTATTTATATCATAACTATGCACTACCGATGGCGTTGAAACTTTGAAACACAAAATATACCCGAATTGCTTCCTCCAAACGAATACAATGACGACATCATTGAAGTAAAAACTTTTTTTTATCATATATTTATATAGGCCGCGTCAACATATACTTTTGCTTAGTGCTGGTTAAATCCAGAGTTTGGTTTTCTATTTTATATGATGATCAGTTGATTGGATTTGTATCCACTTGTAATAAATCAGCACCTTAATATGTTATTTCGACTTGTGGAAAGATTGTACACTTCCCTGGAGTGAACTACTATAATGTAAGCTGCCATTGATGGACGTTTGTGTTCCCCTTTATGCATTTATGAAATAGTAAAATTTTCCTATGATAAAGGCTCGTCTTATATTTTTTAAAGTCAAAGTAGACCTTTTTCATTCCATACGCCTTTTCGATCATCTTGAATGTTATCGTTGCAACTATCTTCTCCGTGAAATCCAAATTAGATTTTTTTTTTATTCCAGAGGGTTAGAAAAATTTCGTCTTATCAGCATTTGTTATCTTAACTTATGACAATAAGCAAACAAGTGTTCCATCTTCGGCAATTGGAATCATCTAGAGATGGACTTTACTAATAAGCGGCCAATCAGGACTACCGGTACCCTCCACAGCCCAGCCCCATCCGCCGTGGTCTCTCTTTATATCGAGCAGTTTCGCGTGCCTCTTGCATCCGCCGTAAGAGCCGCTCATCGCTTTAGTTTAGCGTTGGGGCCTGTACAAAAAGCACCGCTTGGTTTTATTGGAGTCATTGGGACTGCCCCTATTCTTGTCGACAGTCTCTTAGACGTTGAGTCTTGACTGTTGTTTAAAGTTCATACTAACTATGCAAGGTAGTTCAGTACAGCTTTGTTTTTCACAAACTGTGGTAAAACACCGAGGGGTGTTCGGACAAAGTGAAGGCACGGACCATAAGTTTAAAACCCCATACAAAAGGTTCTCAATAATTGATTAAGCACGTAACCACACAATTTAGCAATGAACAATCATTTCTATGCCAATTCGTTCGACGTAGTAGAAAATTTTTTAATGTTTATCCGATTACATAATGTAAGCAGAGCTGTGATAATAAGGATGAGAAGAATCAAAATCATTACTTATTATATGTTACTTAGCACAACACAATCGAATCAGAATTGATCCACAAACCGAAAACCGATGTCGTAGTTTCGCTTTCTTCTCTAATATTATTTAAATTACTCAACCTGTGAATGTAATACACGATTTAGACACCTGCGTTTTCGTTAGTTTTACATCCAATCGGGTATCCGTATGAATTCTTCAAAGTTATGGTGGTATCAGCTAGAATTTGAACCTAAAACCCCCTGTAAGGCAATTAAATGCGCTACCTACTAGACTAAATCTGGCTTATGTAAACCACGGTAGCACTCTCAACCTCACGAGATATGTCGGTACGTACTCACTGTCAAGATATTGTTAATGTATTCATGGTGGTGAAAAAAAAATCATTACTGTGATTGTGAGTTCGCATACGTTAACCCTTTTCTCTAAAAGCTATTTTGAAACGGACGAAACTGAAGCAATAGGCAAACGTGTGAATATGTTTCTTCAATGTAAATATTATAAATATTGTTGAAAACAAACATATTAAAGCACAACAAAAATAGCCTACATTAACCCTTTTCTCTAAAAGCTATTTTGAAACGGGTGAATCTGAAGCAGCAGGTAAACGTGTGAATGTTTTTCTTCGATGCAATAATTATACACATTATTGAAAACAAACAAATTAAAGCACAACAAAAATAGCCTACATTAACCCTTTTCTCTAAAAGCTATTTTGAAACGGATGAAACTGAAACATCAGGCAAACGTGAAGATGTTTTTCTGTCATACACATTATTGAAAACAAAACAAAAACACAATAATAAAACACACAAAAAAAACCAAAAAAACAAACGTCAAAGCAAAGCGCGCGAATGTCCCGTGTTTCCGAACATTTAAACAAACAAGCAACAAATCGCCGATAAAAGCTTCTGAGAGCATGCCATTTCTGGGCTTTGCTGTTTACATGGCTGCCGATAACGCATGACATTGTCACGGTCTTTCGCGGGGTGAGAGAGATGGGGGACAGAAAGAGAGAGATAGATAGATAGAGAGAGGGAGAGAGATAAAAAGAGAAAGAGAGAGAGAGACTGAAAGAGAGAGGGTGGAGAGAGAGATACAGAAAGAGGTGGGGGTGGGCAAGAGGGAGAGAGAGAGGAGGGGAGAGATAAAGAGAGAGCGATGAGAGTGAGAAAAAGGGAGGGAGAGAGATAAAGAGAGAGAGAGAGAGAAGGAGGAAGAGGGAGGTAGAGAGAGAGAGAGAGAGAGAGAGAGAGAGAGAGAGAGAGAGAGAGAGACAGAGAGAGACATACAGACAGATAGATAGAGAGAGAGACACACAAGAGGACCGTGTGTGTGTGTTAGGTGGTTAAATTTCATCCGGCTCATCGAACATGCTCTGATATCGCGACAGTTTACTGTAGCCGAAAGGAAATAGTGGGTAATGGTAGGCGCAGTAGCACATTTGTAATGGTGATGAAGTAGGAGTAGGAGGTGGAAAAAGAAGAGCCGGCGTGAAGTCGAGCAACTGCGCGATAAGCTCCTTAGTATATGTTTGTTATAATCAGTACCCCGCGCCCACTCCCTATTGTAATGTTTATAGCGTTCAATGCTGAAGACTATGTGTCACCTTTCTCTTTAGCCCTATCTCTCGCTCCCTCTCTTTCTCTCTCTCTCTCTCTCTGTCTCTCTCTGTCGCTACCTTTCTTACTCTCTCGCTTTTACTACCTTGTTGTGTGTTTGTTTTTCTTAATATTTTTGTAATTGCATTAAAATCTAAACCCATCGTGATTTGATATGCTGGGATGTGTTGTTTAATTGGAATCGTGCTCTCCCTTTACCCTGTAGTTTAGAATAATAACCTTGCACTCCCCATTACATTTCAGGGGCAAATACCGGTATTTACATTACGCAAGCAAGCAATCTCTCTCTGTCTCTCACCTCCCCTCTCTCTCTCTCTCTCTCTCTGTCTCTCTCTCTCTCTTTCTCTCTCTATCTCTCTCTCTCATGTTTGACTGACCAGCCCAGATAACTCAGTACAGTGTATTTGGTACCTCTCCCGCAAACCGCCGACAATCATTGGTACACATTGTAATACGTCTCTCGAATCCACTCTCAAATCCAAGGCTGATCGTTTTATTTTGCCCCAGAATCCCGGTCATGTTACCCATAATTAGCTATGACAGTTAAACAGAGTGATTTGGTTTTGTTTTGTTTTCTTTTACGACACGTCAGCACAGTAACTACTGAATATTTTTTTAACTAGAATCTGAAGCCTAGGACCATACACCTGATGCCGGATCACTAAACTACTGTAATGCGCATTATTTTATTCTAATTATGCGGGGAGCGAGGTGGTTAAGGGGTAGAGCTTGAGGCTTCCAACCGATATGTCCATGGTTCGAACTACGATCGGGCCCGCCGTCAGACCCGCCACTGTTTGGGTGAGTGTTTGAATAATTTGACCTACTTAGGGGTAGTGTAGTCCTTGTGCTGTATAGTGTATTTTACCGCTGTTTCTGTGTAACAACCTTAAGCGAAATGGCGATAGCTGCTTGCCAGTTTCTAAGGTACCCCCCTCCTCCCCCCAACAAAGAGATTGAAGACTCAAAGAAAAAGAGCATTAACCTCAAGACATAGTTACACCGCTATGTCGTACAAAGCATGCTGTTATTGGTTCATTGATCATACTTTGAGGGGGGAAAAAATCGTTAATGTCAAGAAACCAGGTTTGTCTTAATTGTTAACAATAGTAGGACAGATGCCGTAAGATTATGTTTTCTGTCTTTCTTTCTTGTTATTGTTCAACGCTGTAGCTTGTATTTCGATCTCTCTCAAGGGCGAAGTCATCATTACGACTGTGATTCATGGCGGCTTCCGTACAACTACAACTGGTGAAAACTTGACTGCAATAAAACTACAAAGCGAGAGGCCGTGTTCACTGGCTCAAAACATATCACTTTTTTATTGCTTTTGGAGACATCCTATCTTGTTCCTTTTATAACTGATTGAATTTGTTCATATCAAGACGAGTATCGATCTATCGATTTGTCCAACGGGCGCACCTGTTCGTTCTTTTTTTTTCCTCTTTTTTTTTTTCTTTTCTTTTCGAGATTGTGTTAGAGTCGAAACACGTTGGCCGTTTATGCTGTTGTTTTTGTGTCTGTTTGGTTTGTAAATGTACCACCTGCGCCTGATTTTCTCGCACCTCTGCATCATTCACGTATCTTCCTCTTTTCTTCTACAATGTCTTTGGCGTTCGTCTTTCGAACTAGTCTTTTTTCCATGACTCTCTCTCTCTCTCTCTCTAGAGAGAGAGAGAGAGAGAGAGAGACTACTGGTGATAGTGGGTTTGATTTTATTATGTAATGATGGTTATAACATGCTACCCTAGATCGCGTATGAATAATCAGAATTATCTGCAATAAATCCATCAATGCCAACAGTCTTATTTGTTTAATGTTGTAAGTGACGGTGTTATTCTATTTGAGTAGCTGCATTTGCACCTGTTTGGTTTGTTGTACTTTTATAAACGTTCGCTATTTTGATGCAGAGTTGAAGTTTTATCGACACTAAATCATCTTTTTTTTTTTAAATTTATATTCACAAGGCATCATCTCTTACAAAACCAACAATTACTGATGCTAAAAATAGTTTTCAACAGGTTGTGTTCTCTCTCTCTTTATCTCTCTCTCTCTGTCTTTCTCTCCCTCGCAATAAACCGCCGTGTCCCCTAGTGCATTCCGCCGTTGTATGAATAACCATAGACATAACACTAACAGCCCCAACATTGCCAAACACTGCAACATAAGGGGCAGATATAGTTACCCTCACTTTAGCTAGCAGAACAGCATATCACATTTTCTTTTCTTGTTTTTTTTTTTCTTTTTTTTTTTATCTATCAAATATACTTTCCTAACGGTGGGTTTGGGTTGAGGTGGGAGTTAATTGGGTTTTTTGTTTTGTTTTGTTTGTTTGTTTGTTGTTTTTTTAAAAGAATGTTTTGAATCAAATCGGCACACATTTTTTTAAAATTTGACCATGAGGTAGATACTGGTCCCACAAAAAATTAGGAAAAAAGCATATGTCCGAAATAGGTTATTGTGCTATCAAAAAATGCATTGCATATAAATTTGATATGCTTATCTAAAAGAAAAAGCATATCCTTGAGATAGACTATCCTACTAGGAATAAACACATTGAAATAAATTTGATATGCCTATCTTAAAAAAAAAAAAGAATATCTTCTACATAGACTATTCTACTATACTAACGACAAACACTTTGAACATAAATTTGATATGCCCATCTCTATGTCCAAGAGAGAGTCATTTCTACTAGCAACACACACATTGGATATAAATTTGATATGCTTATCTGAAGGAAAACAGCACATCTCATATATAGGTTATTGTGCTAGCAACAAACGCCTTGGATATACCCTCGATATGCTTATCTCTGTGATACGCCACCCTGCCATCCCAGTGACGCTATGATTACGCAGCTTTGTGCTCGTTCGGTTGTTGCAGTGATTGCGATCTAGCCAACGATACGCTGCAAGTTCTAATGTCTATGTATGTGCATTTTGATATGTGTTTTATCTAGTAATGTCCTATAAGGGTGAGACAGCCAGAAATATATAGTGTGGCGATATGATATGCGGCTCTATGCAGTTGCGGTGGCTTTGGTCTGGGCAATTGTACTCTTAGATATTCTTCAGTGGGTGTGTGTTCGATTTTTTTTTTTTAAATTTTTATGTAATGATGGTTATAACGCAACCACATATAGATAGATGGAGAGGAATGGAGGATGAGAGAGTAAGAGAGAGGGAGAGAGAGAGAGAGAGAGAGAGAGAGAGAAAGACTACTGGTGATTGTGTGTTTGATTCTTATTAAGTTATGATGGTTATAACGCAACTACATTAAAAAAAATAGATAGATGGAGAGGAAGGGAGGATGAGGGAGAGAGAGAGAGAGAGAGAGAGAGAGAGAGAGAGAGAGAGAGAGACTACTGGTGATAGTGGGTTTGATTTTATTATGTAATGATGGTTATAACATGCTACCCTAGATCGCGTATGAATAATCAGAATTATCTGCAATAAATCCATCAATGCCAACAGTCTTATTTGTTTAATGTTGTAAGTGACGGTGTTATTCTATTTGAGTAGCTGCATTTGCACCTGTTTGGTTTGTTGTACTTTTATAAACGTTCGCTATTTTGATGCAGAGTTGAAGTTTTATCGACACTAAATCATCTTTTTTTTTTTAAATTTATATTCACAAGGCATCATCTCTTACAAAACCAACAATTACTGATGCTAAAAATAGTTTTCAACAGGTTGTGTTCTTTGTTTTAACATTGCCCGCTATAATAAAGACCGTTTTCTAATTGTATCTTTTGTCATTTCCGACTTGAGAGATGGGCGCGGTGGCCCTGGGGTAGAATATCGGCTTCCGACGCAAGAGGTCCGAGTTCGAGCCCTGGCGATTGCGTTCCCTACTGGTTGGGTCGGTGTCAGTTTGACGTGATCGGCTGAGACAGGACTCATGGTATCCCCGCCCTGTCTCGTGTGTGGCAGCACGTAAAATTGTCAGACGTTAGTCTTGGGGCCCGTCCACGATATAGCATTTATAGTGCTGATGTTGGATGTTAGACCAACACAACAACCTACTTGAGACATTGGATCATTTCCGCCTTGAGACATTGGATCATTTCCGCCTTGAGACATCGGGGTTACTACCGGGTTGCATCTGATGGAATGCGTCTGTCTCTTTTTCGGTGTCTTCAATCGCCCCATCGCTCAGAATCTTGACAGACATTATCGATTTGATTGGCCAACGATCATTGTTGGGTTGTTGAGCTTGAGTTTTGTGTTCAAGGAACTCCAACAACAACAATGATGAGAGAGAGAGAGAGAGAGAGAGAGAGAGAGAGAGAGAGACAGAGAGACAGAGACAGAGAGAGAGAGAGAGTATAATAAATTATTACGGATGGCTAATAGAGCACTGCGTTACTGCGCTTTTATTGGCTCGCGACATTTGTTGTTGTTTTGTTTCTTTCTCTAACGATTTGGGAAAAAAATGATTAAATTAGAAATGAGAGCGAATGCGAGAGGGAGAGAGTGATGGAGGAAAAGCAAATTATAGAAAGGGAAAAAAAGGGCCGGGGGAAGGGGTATAGACGAAGATTCCGAATGTAGCAAAAGTGACTTGAATAGTGTAATTTGATGAAATCGTGCATATAAATTGTATTTCCTCATGTTCTTTTGAAGTTTTATTAAGTTCACGAAATTGTAAATGTTGCAAACACATCAGAATTATTCCGAAAGTTTACGCTGCTTACCGCCTCTAACGCTATCGTGTTCGGGTGTAATGATCACATTAATGGATGAAAGTGGGGCACGTAATTTTTTTTTTTTATTGATTAGAATAATTATGTGTTCATGGCTTATTCAAGCAGTAGCGTACCTTTCTCGTCGTATTCTCTCTCTCTCTCTCTCTCTCTCTCTCTCTCTCTCTCTCTCTCTCTCTCTCTCTCTCTCTCTATCTCTGTATCTATTTACCTTTTTCCCGTTCTATGCAGTGTCTTGCTCTGTCTCTATTTCTCTCCCGCTTCCTCCCTCCCCTTACAATTTCCTCTTCTACACATTATACCACCCTTCACTTTCTCTCTTTCTCCCATCTCCATCTATCCCTCCCCTCCCTCTTTTAAACTTTTTTATCAGCCATGGAGAGAGTGATCCGTTTCGCTTTGGTCTGTCAGGGTGGAAATGCAAATGTATCAATAATTATGTAAAGTAGACAAAATTATCTCCAACTGCACCACAGTTTGCAAACCTAGAGAATCTTTCCCCCGTCCGTGTAGATATGCTATATTTATGTAAATGTCAAAGGAAGATTGTTTCAATTTTGAAAGACGAAAACCATCCTCTTCATAGCCAGATAAGCTTTTTTTGAGCGTAGGGGGAGGCCATAAGTCTTAGTACTCTTACATGTACGATGTAGAGTTGAAAGGTACAACAATTCGTTTCTGCTTAGCGCAGTGAAACTCTTGTACTGTAATATAATTTCTATTCGTACCAAGTTGCTATGTACGTTATCATTTAAATACCCCGGTTTGTTACAAGATATGTTATTTATATGGTTAATATTATTATTATTATTATTATTATTATTATTATTATTATTATTATTATTGTTATTATTATTGTTGTTGTTATT
>RQTK01000441.1:7531-55703 GCA_003991915.1 Elysia chlorotica
TAATAATTTCTACTTTCTTTAAAGTACCTGCCTACTAATTTTTAAGTTAGGTACTTTTGCTCATCATTTGTTGCAAAGTGACCACAGCCCTCTGTGCAAGTTATAGGGCCACGATTAGACTTGTGTGTGTGAAGGCATATTTTCATTTTCCTTGAAAAAGACCCAAGCAGTTGACATCATAATTCCAATCTTTAGTTCTCATCTCTAGCAGTCCCAAACAATAGAACCTTCTTATCTATATTGCAATTGGCGCATTAGTTGTGGCACTAGTCTTAATGGGTTCAATGAGCCTTTTTCTGGTTTGCATCTTGTCATTGCTCATATAATCCCTAGACATGTGGTTCAGGCCAGACAAGGTTGAGAATATTTTACTGATTTACTATACTTTTGTGTATAACTTAAAGCGTCTAGATAGCAAGTAAGGCCCCTTTTCTTACAGTTTATTCTTAAAAACTATCAATATATAAAGTCAATATTATAGGCTCTTGCCCCAACACAAATGAAGACTTTCTGATCTCAATAAGCTAACAACATAGATAAAACAATTTTTGAAACTTCCATGAATTAAAAAAAAGGTAAGAATATCCTACCATTGTGAAAATAACAAGATAACAAGGTAAGAATATCTTACCATTGTGAAAAAACAAAATAACAAGGTAAGAACATCCTAACCCTACGAAGAAAAAAAAGACATCAAAGTCAGAATTTCCTACCATTATGAAAAAATAAAACACCAAAGTAAAAATGTCCTATCGCTATGAAAAAAAAGGCAACAAGGTAAGAATGCCCTACACCTATGAAATAACAAGACATCAAGGAAAGAAATTCCTACCATGGCGAGCACTCCCGTGATGACTAGACTTGACAGCCATAGGTCCCTCTACGTTTCCACTTGGTGCCTGGGAAGCAAACAAAAGAGCTCTTACAGATGTGAGTCACAGGAGGGTAGAGAAAGTGTTAGGTGATTAACTAGATAGAGATATTTATGTACAAAAGCCTGATAGTGCTGCATGTTGACTACCCACTAAATATATGAAGGGTTGATGCCATCAATCTACAAACTCAGCTTTCAATCATTCAATGCCTCATAGCGAGGCTAGAATTATGGAATGCTTGCTTGACAAGACCTAAGCGTCAGGCTTTAATAAGGTCTGTGACAACATGTTCAGGACTAAAATTTATTATAAAGCCAGGGAATAAGTTTGAGCCTTTGAGGGCTAAACAAGTTCCTTTCATGTGTGAATTTCTCAACCGCATAATTTAGTAATCCTTATGTTAACAGCTTACTTATTTGCATATCCTTTGGTTAAACATCCAAACAGACTTACATTTTTTTTTATACTTTTTTGAAAATATGTTGCTTCACAAAATTTTTATAAATGTTTTGTATAAAATATGTGCGCACTAAGATCCCTTTTTTAAAAGTTTGATACTCACCTCAGCAAGAGCTTTATTGGACTCGTCTCCACCTGTCTTGTTGGTCATGGCTACAGAAGACATATTTCTCTCCGGAGTTGCCCTTCCAGTGGGGCTTCCAGCGCCTGACACATAAGGTGTGGTCTGTCTCACTGAGCCCTCAGCTTCCTCTACATTGCCCTTTTGCAGAATTAATATGGGGGCTTAGTACAAGATGATTCCTACACGTATTTGATATTTTATTAATTTTGAAGAACATTAACTAAAATATGTGGTTATAATGCTGCAAAAAGTGTGTAATTTTTAATTTTTAAACTTTTATCCAATAAACAAATCAAATTACTTTTAAGCAATACATCACAGCACTTAAAAGATGAAACAAGAATTCAAACAACTTCAAGTGAAGTGGAAAGAAAATTTGTTCAACAATCTGGTCATAAAACACTACATGATTTCATCATAATGTATATGGATTAGAGCCCACTCAAAAACTCTCACCTGGCTAGTCATGCGAGACGGTGATGCAGGCACAGAGTACATGCTCTGGTCATGTGTCAGGACGGTACTTGGTCGAGGGGTATTAGGATCCTTCACAACGCTCTCAGTCACAAACACTTCAGCGCAGCCCACCAAGGCTTCAAAGAACTCCAGGAATGTCATCTAGGAGTACATTTGTTATGTATAGGTAGGAAAGTTTTTAACTTTTACATACAATGATGATGTCAAAAGGGTTATAAAGAAATGATTGGGAGAAATTGGTACGAGAGAATTTGGACCATCTATATGAGAAAAATATCTTTCGTAATGGATATACACTTTCGTTAATAGTGCTGGTGAGAAAATCTGCCATCCCCTACTAGTCCATGCGCATAAACTAGCTTAGCTTAGCTTACATAAAACAAAGGCCAAGTATCTTTCATCCTTGCTAGAGTCTAAGCTGAATGTGTTTTTATAACAAAATTTCAAGAAATATGAGGTATTGAATTCAATCTCTAGTGATCAAATCTTTTTCTTCTTATGAATGGGCAAAGCCTGTTGTATTTCTTGACATGTGTTGAGAAGTTACCTCCAGTTCCAGGTTGAAAGCTCCCTCACCATCCGCCACGGCTGGGTTGTCTGAAGACATCACACCAATAGCTGCGGAGGCTGTGAGATCTTGGTTGATCAGGTTCAAGTCCTGGTGGGAATGACAATTTATAAAAATATTAATGCTTTACTTAGAGAACTTAATTTCCATTAAGGATCAGTTTTAAAAAGGTGTTTTAAAAGTATTTGGTATAAGACAGAACAAAACATCATTTCTCATGTACCTTTAGTAAGAACAAAAAGTCTCTCATCTTCAGAGTGGGCTCTTTTGGAAGTCGCTGAAAAGAAAAACAAATATAAAAATATTATCAAACATGTGTGTCGTAAACTAGAGAAAACGACATTTGCAAATATTATTCTTTAAAGCTTTTCCATTTCTATCAAAGATATACAATTAAAAACACTGAAACGTTTTTTTTAATTAAAGAATAAATAAATAACTTATCATAAACAGACTTTTACAAAGATGCATTTAATGATTCCAATAGTGGCAAAAATATAATACCTTTCTAGGAGTACTTATGCCTTGGTAGATCTCATAGGCTTGATCCATATGTACAAGAGCATTAGTTGCACGTCTAGTTTCCACATAAATAGGACCTGAATATTTAGAGAGCAAGATTTGTGGGTGTTGAGCATAAGGCACCAAAAAGTGTTACATAACTCTAGTTAGATTTACTTTTACTGGTTATTGAGGATTAACACCCTTCTTTTCATGTTTATTCAAGGCATAATGTCGTTTTGCTTTTTTAAATTTTTATTAGAGAAGGTTATATTTTGGAAAGGAGAACACAATATGAGTTGCAAGAATAAATCCTATAATAATTTGTTAACACCCAAACAGTTTAGTACCAAGTAAGAAAAAAAGTTATAATTCAGAATTGTGTCTAGATAATATAAAATTATACAGTTTACAATTTTGTAGCAAATACATTAATCAATATCTCTCATTTTGAAGATCAAGCATGGTAATACATACTTTTCACTAAACAGGCGTGCCGAAGGACTTTCTCTGTCATGAGGCGTGAAAAGCAGTACTCAAGGAGAGGAGTATTACCACTGGAAAAAAAAACAACAAGACATTCAATTTAATTCCACATTCACAATTATTGATGATGACTTTCCAATTAATATTTGTATTAAATATCATGCAATACTCTGGATATTCAAACTTGCAATTACAAACATTCTGAAATTTGACAAATGCTTTTTTGTAGAAACTGCATGACGTCATTATAAACTATGAAAAGGTACAGAGAAAAAGAGTGGTGCTTATATCAAATACAAGACAGAGTCTGAATATAATTGGTATAAGATGTTTTATGTCCGAATACCCTGAGTTAAATTCTTTTACGTTGTTTTTTTTTTGTATTTTCATTATAATATTTCTACTTGATCTAGATTCTGAACTTGTTACTTTTGCACACCATGTGGTACATATACAAAACATAGGTGTCTACAGGTTGTTATATGGTTTGTGTCTCACTAACCGCCTGGGCTGAAATCTAGAATTTCTAGTCTGCCGTACAGAGGTAGTATTTTAACCCTGTTTATTTATTTGCTTTAGAATTAGGTACATATTTTACTCCTCTTTATTGGAATTGGAGACTTGTAGCAATTTTTTGGGTTGTATCTGTACCCACCATTTAAGCTTGTGCTCTGGATTGTGTGTAATTACATCTAGTACTTTTATTCTCACCTCTGGTTTTGTGTAGGTTATTTGCTTCTTTTGGTGTTACTAAAATTTAAG
Source organism: Elysia chlorotica (assembly GCA_003991915.1). Taxonomy (NCBI): domain Eukaryota; kingdom Metazoa; phylum Mollusca; class Gastropoda; family Plakobranchidae; genus Elysia; species Elysia chlorotica. The sequence continues at coordinate 11,784 of RQTK01000441.1, forward strand.
TCCTGGTGGGAATGACAATTTATAAAAATATTAATGCTTTACTTAGAGAACTTAATTTCCATTAAGGATCAGTTTTAAAAAGGTGTTTTAAAAGTATTTGGTATAAGACAGAACAAAACATCATTTCTCATGTACCTTTAGTAAGAACAAAAAGTCTCTCATCTTCAGAGTGGGCTCTTTTGGAAGTCGCTGAAAAGAAAAACAAATATAAAAATATTATCAAACATGTGTGTCGTAAACTAGAGAAAACGACATTTGCAAATATTATTCTTTAAAGCTTTTCCATTTCTATCAAAGATATACAATTAAAAACACTGAAACGTTTTTTTTAATTAAAGAATAAATAAATAACTTATCATAAACAGACTTTTACAAAGATGCATTTAATGATTCCAATAGTGGCAAAAATATAATACCTTTCTAGGAGTACTTATGCCTTGGTAGATCTCATAGGCTTGATCCATATGTACAAGAGCATTAGTTGCACGTCTAGTTTCCACATAAATAGGACCTGAATATTTAGAGAGCAAGATTTGTGGGTGTTGAGCATAAGGCACCAAAAAGTGTTACATAACTCTAGTTAGATTTACTTTTACTGGTTATTGAGGATTAACACCCTTCTTTTCATGTTTATTCAAGGCATAATGTCGTTTTGCTTTTTTAAATTTTTATTAGAGAAGGTTATATTTTGGAAAGGAGAACACAATATGAGTTGCAAGAATAAATCCTATAATAATTTGTTAACACCCAAACAGTTTAGTACCAAGTAAGAAAAAAAGTTATAATTCAGAATTGTGTCTAGATAATATAAAATTATACAGTTTACAATTTTGTAGCAAATACATTAATCAATATCTCTCATTTTGAAGATCAAGCATGGTAATACATACTTTTCACTAAACAGGCGTGCCGAAGGACTTTCTCTGTCATGAGGCGTGAAAAGCAGTACTCAAGGAGAGGAGTATTACCACTGGAAAAAAAAACAACAAGACATTCAATTTAATTCCACATTCACAATTATTGATGATGACTTTCCAATTAATATTTGTATTAAATATCATGCAATACTCTGGATATTCAAACTTGCAATTACAAACATTCTGAAATTTGACAAATGCATTTTTGTGAGTCTTAAAAGTAGAAACTGCATGACGTCATTATAAACTATGAAAAGGTACAGAGAAAAAGAGTGGTGCTTATATCAAATACAAGACAGAGTCTGAATATAATTGGTATAAGATGTTTTATGTCCGAATACCCTGAGTTAAGTTCTTTTACGTTGTTTTTTTATGGTGTAATTTAATAAAAGTTTGAGACTTTTAACGCTGTGCCTGTGTTTCCCTTGCACCTTCTCACATATAAGAGCAAAAGGAGCATGGAAAATATGTGAACATTAAAGTAACATACTTAAATATGATGAAAAGACAAACCCCAATTTCTTGTGATCTTCCTTGTACAGAAGATGTCCTAAGATCACCATGTAGTTGACAAATTGACGCTGAAGAATCTTTTCATACGGATTATGCAGCTCAAATTTGCTCTTTTGATAATCTGTAAAGGTAAATGAATTGGTCTTGTTATGGTTCCGAGACCAAAGTATGTCACTTAAACAACTTTTACTCTTACTGAAATTGCATGTGAATTGCGCATTTTCCTTCTCCACTAAAAAAAAAACAGGCCTTAAGATCCCATATATCCTTTTCATTTAATTTTTTTTAATGAAAAAACAAAAAACAAAAACAAAAAAACAAACAAGAATTCTTTCACAAACTTTGACTTTTCCTTTCTTTCTTTTCCATCAAATAGCTCTGATAAAGTACAGAGCTAGTTGCTTCTTCTAATTAAAAATTCAGATCAGATATCAAAATGAGCATAATTATACTAAATTTTTAAGGTATTCAAAACAATAGTCACGGTAAAGAGTTGACATTGCGTTGTAACACATACTTTGTCCAATGACACGGTCCATATCTGTGAGGGTATACCGGTCATGATGCAGGCGAATATCTTTGAGAAATCTCCAAAACTGAAGCTTGTTCATGATAAAGGTATTATCTGGACTTTCCTCATAGCCCAGGGTACTATAAAAAGTGTAGATTCTACGAAGAGCGGTCACATGGCGAGTGATGGAGTATAAGACCTGAGATTATTAAATAAAGCTGCATAAGTATTGCTTGAGATAAAATCGAGTTCAAAACTCAATGTCTAAAGCTGTTTATAGCTTAATTAGGAGTCCTGTAGATCCTAATGAATTCTAATAAATCTGTTGCTTTCTGAATACTACTTAGGCAATGTGCAACACAGATGATGATTAATGAAATTATTCTCTGTTCAGCTTAAAGTAAATATTTTCCTGTAAAAAGTAAACAAGTCATTTAAATTAAAAAACACAGCTCTGTTTGATTTTGTTTTATTTTTCAATAAAATATTATTTTTCAAATGAATACAACCCATAAACTATTTTGTGCATAACTCTATTCCCCTACCTGGTTGACCTCATGCTCAATGTCATAAGCAGACAGAGTGGTAAGCAGAGTGTTGATTTCAAGCTGGAAACTAGGACTTGTGGTGTTCTTGCTCTCATTGGAGTGAACAGACATATTATCTGATGGGATGAAAAAAGTATAGCAGGATTTTTAAAAATTTGGTTATATACATTATTATGTGCTTTGTACTGTGGAAAAGTGTTGCAGATCACATTTGATATGTTTAAAGGTTTCAGTATTTAAAAGAATGTTTACAAAAAGTTTAAAGTTTCTTGTTGCATTCTTATAGAGTATTACACCTAGTTGAAAAGGGTTATCACCCATGTTTTTCACAAATAATTTATCAACAATATTTTATTTTGTATATACATAGACTATTCTCAATTTTATAACAGACATCAACGGATATTACAAGAGCCTCTATTACAGGTTCATAAGGCGTATTTATATATGGGAATAAGGAATGTTGCATACTGGAGTAATAAGTCATTGCATGCTATTTATGCTTTCATATTTACAAACTCTAACAAACCTGAAAGTTACATGATTTATTTCGTTCAACAAGGTTGTGACATGTTGCAACACAGAGACACAATGATTTATAAAGTACTGTGCTGCTTATTTGTGGGATGAGAGTGTATTTTACCGACATCGCCTCTAGCTTTCTTGCCTAATTGTAGGCCTATATTTGACTGTGGAAGGTTCTATGACATACCTACTGACCATCATAATATTTCTTACATCAGTTAATTAGCAGTTCAAATGTATTGTTGTATGCTCTTTAAAAGTTCATCCCATTTAAGGCTTATAAAGCATGAACAAAGATTATTCATTGTCATCATCATTAGTTGTCTTGCTTAATGGCATTTGCAATCATATCGTTTCAAAATGTTCAATCCTCAAGCATAATTTCACATAGCAAAATTAACCTGTGGGCAAAGGTGTCCTTGTTCTTATTTGGGTCATATCTGGAGAGGTTGTTCCATCCATGGTAAAATCTGGGTATTCAACGATGTGATCCTTTTCAAACAAACCCTCGTAGATACGTCCATTCTTGAATGTAAACTTGCCCTTTGAAAAATTATTAACATCTGTTATTTGTCATCCATTAGCGAGTCAGATAAAGATGAGATCTTCTGTCCACAAAAAAACATTCTTTGCTCTTTTTATTTTGTTTTTACATTATATCATTTACATGTAACAATCCTTAAGTGAAAGATTGTTTTTTTACTTCAATTTTCTTTTCTTAAAAAAAACCCACTGTTGGTGTATGTTTTTGGAACCTTGCAGTTCTGGGGTTGTTTTTTTTTTTGTTTTTTTGTTTTTTTTTGTTTTGTTTTTTTAATAGCTTGTAAACAATGATTTACTTATTTATTTCTTTACAGGTGGCAAAATGTTGTACATTTTATCTTTAATGATAATTATTTATTAATTAATCCTGTTAAAGCAGAATAAAAAGTGATTCATATCAGTTCTTCTCCATCATTACTTTATTTAGATCTCCTACCTTTCCGTGTTTCATATTATCCTTCCACAAGCCCTCATACTTTGCTCCATTAGCATAGTAGAAGACACCTTGACCATGCCTGAGTCCATTCACAAGTTCTCCATCATACATGTTCCTCAGAGGATATTGTGAGTGATGTACACGCCTCAAAAGCCAAATATGTTGTCCCATGCCATGCTGAAAAAGCAATTTTTGTTCAACTTCTTCCCTTAAACTTGATAGTTTACTTCATCCTGTTTATATAAATTAAACCACAAAACTCACCTATTTTGGGGGGGGGGGTTGGCGGGGGGGGGAATTGGCGCAAGAGGGGCGTACTGGTTCAAAGGGAGGCAAACTGGCTCAAATGGTAGAGCGTTGATCTCCAAATCAGGAGATCTGTGGATCTAATCCCACAATCGGCAGATTTATTTGTCCGAGTTTCGTCCCCTGTAACTGGTTGGGTCGGTTTCAGTGTAATGTGATCGGCTGAGACAGGAATCATGGTATCCCTGCCCTGTCTTGCAAATGGTAACACATAAAATTGTCAGACGTCAGCCTTGAGACCTGTCGTCGTATAGGATTCTACAGGGCGATCTAGGAGATGTTAAACCTTATAGAGAACCTATAGTGCCTAACTTAGCATGTTGATTGTAGGTTTTTAAGTGGGTTTTTTTTCAATATGTGTCCACAGGAAATGGGACCATTTCATATGAGATTTCGCAAAAAAGTATTCCGCGGAAGCCTACTAGAAGACCATGAGAGATGCCCATCAAGCACAGGTGTCATGTTGTAGTAGAGTTTTTTGTAAATGTCTGTATGCACACTTTATTTCTTCTTTTAAAACCTAGAATAGCCACATTTTTTTTTTAATTGCTCATTCCTCCAGCCTGATGAGCTAACTTGAACCTAAATGAAAGTTCATACCTTCCAATTGTGTTCCGTATCTCTTGGTGAAATCACATTCCTAACAAGCACTTTTGGTTGAAAAATGATGATCATAGTTTGATTAATTTGCTAATCGGTCCTATTACGAACCAATTTTAAAAACAATTTTTGTCTTTTTACAATTGTTATAAAAAACAAAACTAAAAAAAAAACAAATAACAACATTCTACCTAATTGTATTGAATTAAGATAAATGTATTTTCTAAATAATACAATCAGAATAAACGTAATTTTAGAAGGAAAACATTGTCATTTTTTTAACAGAAAATGTTGAAAACAAAATTAATAGTTCCTGGAAGACTGTGATGGTAATCATATAAAAAAACACACCTGAATACCATTCTCCCATTGGCCGGCATATACTTGGTCCCTGTCCAGCCATTTCATGGTACCTTCTCCATGTCTCACATTGTTGAACCACATACCATGGTAGATATTCCCAGACGGGTACTGGCGAGTACCCCAGCCATGCTTGATGCCATTCACCCAATCTCCTTCAAAGTAGGATTTACCCTCAGGATCAAAGTCCATTCGACCCTATTAGAACAGAAAACAAAAGGTTTAGATTGATCCTTAGAGCACCTGAATATGATCTTTATCTTACAATCATTTAATTTTTTTTATTCAGATAAAAATTTCTGGAGGAAAAAAGATGGTTTTATTGATTGCATTTGTGTAAATATGTTCAGTTTGTCACACACACACACACACACGCACGCACATACACACATACACACAAACACACACACACATATACTTGTGATATATTTATCTTTATTGTTATATATTACATGCTTTTGGTTTATTATAGAAAACCTGCTTTATTTAACTGTGTTTTTTATAATATTATTCAATATTGAAAATGTCACTTACTTTGCCGTGCCTTTTACCCATGTACCAGTCCCCTGTATAGGAAATGATTCCATTGCCTGTGCGAAATGTTCCAAAGCCATGCCTCTTTCCGAGTAGCACATCACCAATATATGAGCTAAATATAACAAAACATATTGGGGAAAAAAGGAATCAGACATCTTAGTTTTTTAGATACTTTATTTTATGCAAACAATAATAAAGTTTTAACAGGTTATGAATTTGGCCTTACAGATAGGCTGAGCCACAAAACATTCATAAATTGCTTCTGCTTGTCAATCAAAAAATAATTTCTCTGTCATTGATAAACACACTTAGTTTGATAATTAATTGTCCTATTATGCCACACATGTAGATCTAGGCTTATTCAAAGTGACTTCCACTGTTCAATGATGTACATTAATTTATTATTTGGGATGATTATGTAACTAAATTATGTATACTAATGTATAAACTTTTAAAATGACTTTAAAAAATCCATAAGGTTTGCTTACAATGATGCTACTAAAAAAGAAATCATATGACCTGCCATCCTTCCATGTGTAAGTGCCTTTGCCAGTCACCTGGTTTCTCACAAAATCTCCCTGTAGATGTCAGAGTCAAATTCGTTAATGATTTCTTAAAATTCAAAATGCCCATATTGTGAGGTTAAAATACAAAATAGAACACTCAAACTACAGTACCGGTATGCTTAGTTATTGTTTCAAGTAGGCCTACATAATGTGTCTTTTAACAGACTATTCATGCTTAAAATCTGTGAAGCTGCAAGTTGTTGAAATTTCTTATTTTGAGATATTAAGCAAAATAAATTGTTTTCTTAGATCGAGAGTTAGTAAAGGTAAATTATTTTTTTAATTCCTACAAGAAAAAAATACTATAGAAAAATTCAAAGTTTAAAATGTCCATAACCAATCACTAACTCAAGTTTGGAATTAATTAACCTAAGGAAAGTAAAATTTCTAACTTTTTTGCCTTTCATTGAGTGCATTTACACATTACAAAGACAAAGAACATAACAAAACAAAAAAAACGACCAAGGGCCTAAACACAAAAAAGTCTTATGTTAACAAAACACCATGGGTTACAGTGGTTATATTGGTGCTCTCTTGAATTTCTATTTTATTCAATGGTCAAAACTTGTTTCAATCAAATGATAAAAAAGCCTGCTAATGTTATTTAAACCATTTCTTTTAAAGTCAAATGTGCAACTTAAACTTAAACTTTACAAGTCGAAAGCAGCAAGCACATATTTTATCTTTAATGTCTTGAATATTAGTTAAAAGAATTTCAATTTACAGTCATGTTCATATATTTTTTTTTATAAAATATGCAAATAATATAATTTATGATTTACGATGTATTTACTCTTGGGATTTACATATCTTCTTTATTTGGTTTGGTAACATATATGATTGTAATTGAAAATTTAGCCATTCAAACTTATTGAATTTCTACAAAAATTGAATATTGATGAAAAGGATATATGGGGTAGGTCTGTTATCAAACCTGTACTGGAACACTTGACTAAAGTAAAGCAAGACAACACACTAACAGGTCTAATCAGTATAAAGGGAGGAGTTTGACAAGGCTGTGTATTATCCCCTCCTCTATTCAACATATACTCAGAATTTATTTTTAGAGAAATAGAAGATGCTCCTGGACTAGAGGTTGGAGTGTGAAAATTTACAACCTACGATATGCTGATGATACAGTGATCCTGGCAAAAGGTGGAAAAGATCTCCAAAAACTAGTAACAGTAGTAACAGAGGAAAGTGAAAAATATAATAATTGACGGGGAAAAGTGGAATAAGTTGAAATTTTAGTATATTTGGGCACCTAATAATAAGAGATGGAAAAAATAACACAGAAATAAAGAAAAGGATTGGCATGGCAAGAACACAATTTTCAAAACTAAAGCAGATCCTTACTAGTTCATATGTATCACTTCAAAGAAGACCCAGACGAAGCAAATGTTATATTTGGTCAACATAAATGATTGTGAAACTTGGACTCTGAGTCTGACTACAGATACTGAAAAAGAATAGATGCTTTAGAGATGTATATTTATAGAAGAATAACAAGAGCCTCTTGGAAAGAAAAGAAAACAAAACTTGAAGTACTTGAGATGGTTAATATCAAGCACAACAGCTCCTCCAAACAGTAAAAGAGAGAAAATTAAATATTACGTACATGTATGAAGACACAGTTTCTTGTAGAAGAAGATCATTAGAGGGTGTGGTGAAAGGCACGAGAGGTATAGGAAGGAGGTAGATAAGTTGGGTTAAGAATGTGGTGGACTCGACGAGAACAAAAATCAACGAGTGCTGCAAGATTGCCCTTGAACGAGAAAGATGGAAGACCATGGCATCCAACCTCTGGAGAGAGAAAGAACTCTGACTGACTCACTGAATTATGAATGAATGTTCTTTTAAACGTTGCATATTGTATATTTTGTTCATTGCACAGCCAATAATTCTTTTGCAAATATGTTATTTAGTATAGGATAAAAATGATTTTTCAAAACTCGTACCTCATAGATGAGTCCATCCGCCCAGGTATACCTGCCCCTACCGTGCATGCATCCTTCAGAGAACATACCCTGATCACATAACACAAAAAGATAAGAACAGGAAAAACAATTATGACTACATTGTATTCTTGTTAGATAAGGTGATTCAAAAACATCTTTACACAATATACTATTTTTGTGTTGTTGTTTTTATTATTAGCATTATTGTTATTATTATTATTATTATTAATTATTATTATTATTATATTATTACTATTACACAGTACTTGCCTGTACACATGTACTTTATCAACAAGTGTGAATTTTGAGTTATCTATCAATTCATAAACAAAAATAAATATAATTACATATACATAAAGAGGAGGTCTTCAAAGTAAACAGCAGTAAAGTGTCAAATGCATGAGATTCTGGAATTGAAGTTTAATGAAATGTTTCATTTTGGAACTTCTTTTTTTTTTTTAATATGTAAATATATAATTTGTATATATAAAACTACTTAAAGACATTATTTTGCTGCCAAGCATTAATTTATTTTACCTTGTAGTGGTGCCCACCAGTGAAGTAAGACTCCCCTTCGCCATCATATAATCCTTTGACCTTTTCTCCTTCAAACCTGTAAACATTAATGTGTCAGATTCATAAAAGGAGAAAAGAGGCCAAGAGGTATAAATCAAACCTGATTAATTATAATGACCTAGCTGGGAACCCACAAAATTCGTGGGGATTGTAGGATGGAAAAAACTAAAGTATTACAGCTAAATTTAAACTGTGCTGAACTCAAAATTGTGTATCTTCAGGATCTATAATTTTAGAAACTTAATATGTTTGCTTGAAGAGGTTGCATCAAAATTAAAGTAGGCTCAATAATTTATAATCAGAATTAATAAGCAACCAAGCACTCGAAGAAAATGGTGCACTGTGCGCATTAAAATTTGCGCACCTACTTAGAAAATTTTTAAAAATCAATATTTATAGCACTTTTGATTTGTTTATTGTTGTTCAAGGAAGGGGAGGAAGCAGTAATTGTTGTGTCTGTTTGTTTTTTTTTTAATACATTCTTAGTTTTATTAATTCGTTACTTTTTGTTAAAAAATTGATTATGCGTTTAATGTTATTAGTTTTATGACTCTAAAAATCTCTCGCCCATATGTAATTTTACTGTAAAATTCGAGATTTTGCGGTGGAGCGGTTTGGATTTGATCGCATGTCTAAGTTTGAGACAAAGATGTTGGTATTTTTGGTGGATGTTCTTAAATATAAGATTAGCACATTTTGTTTTGATTTTTTAAGCTAACCATTGATCTTCTATTTAATTTTTTATGAAGCATGCTTACATAGCATGATAAGGCCGTTTTGTTTTGTATGTATTCATAAAAGTTTGGGAGTTACATAAATGAATTAAAATGAGGGGGTGCCATTGGTGCAAAGGTTTGGGCAGTGGACCACCTTTGTGACGATACTAGGTTTGATTCCCTGCATTAACAAATTATTTTCTGGGGCCTTAGTGTCAAACCAGCATGGATTGGGTGACTGAGGCTCACACATTGCAAGAAAAGTAAAGAAAGTGTGACAAAGAAAGTAATGGCAACAAAAGATATTTGCCTAGTAGGTTACAATTCCTGACAACTCTTATTTTCGAAATACTCTGTCAAAGAGCATGGGAGCAACTTAAGTTTTATTTTTAAATGAATTGAGGGTACGTTTATGCAATAGTTCAGTCATAAGACAACTATTGTGGTGTAGACGAACATTCTTTCTGAACTATCTGTATCAACCCAGCCCAAAATAAGTGGCTACGGCTTGTAAGTCATGGCAAAAGAAAAGTGCAAAAATAGGGTAATCATGGTTAGGGCCTACCTATCTCACAAAATTAATGATAATTGTCTAGAACAAACAGAAACTTCATTCTTGGTTCCCCAGCGTTCTTTTGAGGAGTGTAAGAGAGACTTTACTTTTTTCATGAATTTGATTCTAAAGCAACACAGAAAGACGACATTGTTACGCACAAAACAGAGTTCATGATTGCTATGTTATCTCTTTTTTTTATGTGGATAGGATTTAAGTACGGCTATGTAAGTTGTCTATTTCAACAAGCAGTCTCAGTGTGCTGTCAGTAAACATAAGTCACTATTATAATAAACCTATCAGCAGACTACATTCGAAAGAGTGAAATATAGCCATGATAATTTTCTAGTATGTTATAACTTTTGTTCAAGCACCAATTGGTTCTAGAAGGAAACTTTTAATAGAAATCCAATGTTTGTGAACATGAATGAAGTCAAGCACATTCAGTCCATGACATTATACAAGTCAAGAATTTGACAATTACCACATTTTGAAAAAAGTGAAAAAAATCATAGAGGAAAATGAAGCTACTAAGCTATTTACCATTTGATTCAGATACTCTTTTTAAACAATGGATGATTCAATAAAAAAAAAATTTTTTTTAACTTTTCAAACCTAAGAGACATGTAATATGAATTGAAAACATCAAAATTCAGTCAAATAAAAATAAATGTATTACTCTTATGACTATAAATAAGATTTTTTTTTCCACTTTTTCTTTTGGGTTGGTTTTTGTTGTTGTTGTTGTTTTATCATGACACAAAATCTAGATCTAGATTCCAAAAATAAAACCAAACATAATGAATAAAATAAAAAAAAATTAAAAGTGTAGTTTTTATGAACTTCCTTTCTCGACCTATGAAAACCGTGTCTTCCATCTGGTTTTTCCTTTTTTGTGGTCTTTTTACAAATCATAATGTATCATTGGAGAAATCTCAAACCTTTCAACGATTAACTCTGATAAGGCTGGTTCGTCGTACGTAGGCTCTGGTGTGGGTATTGCTGGAGTCTTATCAATAACTTCTGCGCATAAAACCTCTTCTGATGGGGTATCAACACTATCAGTCATTGGCGTCTCTAACTTATTTTCATTGACATTTTCCTCAGACTTTTTGCCACTTCTCTTGTCAGCCTTCTTTCTCTCTTTGGTCGCCATGTTTAACGACGGTATAAACAATAGTAGTTCCGGACAAACTGTAAATATCAAGTTGCTTGGCGATGGTTTACTGTTATTTTACTCGATGTTATTTATTATTTTACTTGATGATGATTTATTCTAATATTAAGTCAAAATCCTTTTTTACTTGATACGATTTGAACAATTAGCACAGGCTAATTTTATTAATTGTTGGTTTGGTTTTTGTTGCGGGGGGGATTATGGTTATTGGCAATATGGAACTAGCAGTCAATTTTGTAATCATATTCATTAATATTTCATTTGAGTTCTCAAATGTCCCAAATGTTTTCTAATTGTATCTGATATGTATCTTACTTTTACATTATTTAAATACATTGTGTTTTTTTTTAATTAAGTATAATATAATATAGAATCTATATAGATCTATATATAATACATGTGTCACCTAAATAATGTCAACTTGGCATGGTGTAAAATCGAAAGTGAAATAGTGCTTTAGCAACTTGTCCGACGATTTGTTTTGGTTGAAGTCCTTTTAGAGTCTAGATCTAGAATCTAGGTCCGTATTCATGAGCGGTCGTAAACTAGGCCTAAAAAACTGACGTAGTTAGTACTAAATTTTTGACGTAGACTAAGCCGGTATTCATGGCAAATTTTTGTCGTAGACTAGCTACGTCTAAAAAAAGGAGGGAAAGTCTGAAAATGTAGACGCCATTTTGAAATTTTATAGAGCTGGCAAATAAAATTATAAAAATTAAGTACCAAAACTTAAATCTTTAATTATTTTCTTTATCCCTATGAACTACTGGATGAAATCTTTCATTTGACCTACTTTCTTAAAATAGATCTAAATTATGAAAAATCTTAAAATGCGTGATTGTCCTATTAGGTGTAACGAAATAGTAAAATTAAACTATAAAACAACTAAAATCATACTAAAACAACACAGAAGTCATTATAATTAATTTTTATAGGCTTTAGATGCACTTGCGACCAAATTTTACCCCTTAGTCCTGCCTCAGCGCAGGTGTAAACTTGCGTCAAAATTTAGTACTAGGAAATTCCCATGAATAGGTCGGAGACTAAATTTAAATTTCAGACGTAAGTTTCGTCTGGTTTTTAGGCCTAGGCCTTCACATGAATACGTTGATGAGCTGCATTTCAACTTCGCCGAAAATCATATTTAAAAAACGGTCCTTTATCACAAATCATGAGCAAAAAACAATCAAAAATGAAATTGCTTCAAAATGGAAGCCGTGAGTCCATCAATAGTCACTTGGTAAGCTCTAAATAATGAACCACGCCCACTTAGTTATAGATCGACTAAATCTAGATCTACTTCATCCATTTAGATCTAGATCTTAGTTCAACTTCATCTATTTAGATCTAGATGAATTTGAGGATTCCAGATGGATTTAGATCTGTTATAATCTGGAGTGAATCGATATCTGTTTGAATTTATTGTTCACATATAATCTATTACAGAACCTTTCTATCAACTTTCATGCAATAAACCACTGTTGTTGATCAGTTGGATGATTGAATATATGGGACCTGCTGAGTGTGCTGGAATACATTTCCAGCACACTTCACTGGACAAGCTGAGTAGGCTCATTTTCACTATACGACCTTTTGCAATGTGTACCAAGTCGATCTCATTTTAACCATGAAATGACTCCTACATCTTGTTCATGTGACTGTTGTTACAAAATACACCATGATGGAATTTTTATTCTGCTTAACTTCACCCGTCTGAAACAGATACTCCGTATGGACACCCTTTTCACAATAAAATTCTATGTAAATATAATGGAACTCTCAAATACCACTTGGTTGCTCTGAGTCACAGGTCAGAAGAAAGAGAGACAGTTTTCATATATGATAATTATAGAATGTCAATTTCATGATTGTAAAAGTCTGTTTTCTTGTGAGGCTGATAAGCATCACTTACAGGAGACCAAAACTGGGGCAGAGCAGATCATTATTTCATTTCAGGACTTTTTCCTTGGAAATGTCTCAAGGTTCTGTATTTTTTTTTTTTTCATCATTTTGTGGTCTTTAAGTTTATATTTTCGTTACTTCTTCATTCCCTTGCTTTTGTTTTAATTTTTTTTTATGACAGATTCTCTTTCACTTCCCGCTACAGTACATTCTCACTTGATCTCAGGTACCTTTCCGTTACCATTGTCTGAGCTTTCCAGGACTTGGTCATTACATTCTGTACTATTACCCTCATGTTTCTTCTGTGTGTCCCTGTCCCTTTTACATGTTCTTTTCCTAGGTATGCATTCTATGCAAATCATGAAACGGTATGTCTTCATTAAATGTTCATAGAAGAAGAGAATTTCACTCTCAGAACAAGCACCAAACACTTTCTCTTTACAGTGCTTCACTTCACAGGAGCAAGTGGTACATTGTATGTACTCAATATCTGTATCAGAACCATACTCAAAGTTGGATCCACTGTTCTCGCAATCTGCCATATAATCTCTGCAAGGTTTCCTCATGCTCATTGTTTGCACTAGCAATAATCAGATTTATAATGTCTTTCTTCTAGAGGTCTTTAAATTTTCATTGTCAGTACAATTTCTTTTTAAAGACAAATTTGTTGTTTTCAATTTATTTAGAACTTTATGGAGATGTTTTTTAAAGTATGGTACACACACTAGTTTACTCATGAGAGGTAGGGTCAAGAAACCAAGAGTAATCAAAATCTAGATACCACCCAAATTTTTATTTTCAGATTTCTAAAATTGGTCAAAAAAGGTAAAAATCAATATTAATTTCATTTAAGATAGACTTTGTGTCCTTTCTTATGCTTAATAAACAAATCAGAAAAACCAACTCCATTAACAAATGTAACCTCAGATACATTACTGCATGATGATAAAAAGATAGGCAACGATCAATAACATGATAATGAATAATCATATTGCTACACTTATTTGAGAGGTAATAGAATTATTGTAAAATGTGTTATCACATGACATAAAATGTCGATTTTGCTCTGAAACCTAGAAACACTAGTTTGTCATTTCAACACCAAGTTTAACTACCCTGTATTTGGTGCATATTATTATAGCATATATAGCTTCTTTTATCTGGATGTTTTGATTGTGCACTTTTATTGATAACTAATTATTCTTGTTGTTATTAACTTAGTCCATAGAGAACTGTATAGTAAAGCAAAAAATTGAGATTTACGCCACTTCTGTTGTTTTGTTGTTGTTTTGTTCATCTAGTTGGTTTTTTTTTTGTTGTGTTTTTTTCACAGACTGGCTCTAGTAATGAAAGTCTTTCGCTGAAGGATGACAAAGACAAAGTTGATAAAATTCTCTTACAAAGAGTTCATTTTCAGGTTGGTATTTATTACCTACTAAATCAATAATTTTTTCTAATCCCACTCACATTATAAGGTTATATCACTGATTTACCTCTCAAATGGGATAAGTAGGAGGGTAACCTGTGGGTGTTTTGTCCTGTGTATAAAGATGGTTGGACCATTGATCGAGAGGAAGATGGGGATTAAAGCCATGCTTTGACTGATTCACCTGGGAGTGTTTAACGTTCCCCCATGGAGGCACAAAGACAGACAGACACACATACACACACTGATGTGAAACAGGCGCTGGCATATTGAATTCCATTCTGTTCTGTCCGTGTGACTGTGGACTTGTAAGTGCAATTGGCTCACTTTTACACTGTTCTGAGTTTATTTGGATAGTAGACCAACAAGTACTGTAACTGTCGGTGCTTTGCTTGATAGTGTTTTATCATTGCCGCCTCTATCGTGGCCTGCGTTTGCAAGCAGACGGTGTGATACTTGGCAGGTGTCCGAAAATATGGTCTGATATTTTTCTTAAAGTTCTTGTGATCTAGATTTAATTAATTATAATTAGCATTGCCTTAGTAGGGTTGTGAAGATAGCTCAGTCTCAAGTTCACGGGACTGAGGAGCAGGAAGTCCAAGGAAACCCATGGAACATAACCTTAATTTGAAGATTGCATTTTTAGCAATA
Organism: Elysia chlorotica; assembly: GCA_003991915.1. Classification (NCBI taxonomy): domain Eukaryota; kingdom Metazoa; phylum Mollusca; class Gastropoda; family Plakobranchidae; genus Elysia; species Elysia chlorotica. The sequence continues at coordinate 27,105 of RQTK01000441.1, forward strand.
AGGTGCCATAATCTCTACCGTTAGTGCTCTGGATTGAAGAGTAGGAGATCAACGGTTCGATCTTCAGCCGATATTTCCACTTATGTATTGTACAACTTTTGCTTGGGGCCACATGAGTGCTTAACGCATAACCATCTCAAGAGATACACAGGAGGAAGTTGTTCCATGTAAAAAAAAAGGATTCAAACTGAAACATATCACACCCACAGCAATTTAGAATTTTAAAAGTTTAATTGCGATCACGTGCAGGAAAGAAAGTAATAACTGGCTCCTCCTTTATTCCCCCCACACGATTATTAATAAACGATTATTAAAAAGAAGAAAAAGATAAGATATTGAAATAGTTTTATGAACTTATAACTAGAAATAATAATTTTGGAAAAAGTAATATCAGCGATATCAGTTAACCAAGTGAACAGTACTGCCACACCCCATTTTTTCACACCCAATCACCCGTACCAGACCCAGACTGGCCACCCAGCCCTTCGTGCGGCCTTCAAAGTGTTGCGGGCGTTAAGTTATATTTCCCTTTTTTTTATTATAGTTGCAAGAATTGTTAAAGTAAACCTTGACATAATTGGGTAATCTGTATTTTGTTGAATGATTTTATATTGAGCCTTCTTTTGTGTATGTTCTTCAATTTCCAAACAGTGTTTATCTTACCGTGGGTGTTGATGTTGGGTTGTGTTGGGGAGGTTGTTGTTTATTAAATATTTTCCTATGAATTTATGCCAAGTTTTAAAAAACAAGGGGCAAACAATTATCACATTAGATTTGCTTTTATGATTCCTAAGCTGTTGGTAGCTAAGTATGATAACATAATATTAGAGTATGATGTCAATATTATCCAATTCATATCACATTTTTCCTCTAGGTCTATTACTTGGGTGTTGTGCAAAAGATCAACATGACAAACTCCAAAAACCGAGATACTGAACCACAGTTAGTCGACATTGTTGAGGAAAGTCAAGTGAGTTCCATATCTGTAAACGATTTGGATATTGCGCTAGTGGGGTGGTATATCTCTGCAATACATCACTTTTACATTAGTACATGAATGTGTCTGTAGGGCTTTGTTGAAGTTGAAATTGACATTCACTGCTTTACTTTAATAAACTAAAGAAAATCAAATCTGTAGTAACATTTTTACTACTTGCACATGAATAAATAATTTTATTTTTTATCTAAAAACTACAAATTATAAGATATGCCATTCTGCTAGCTCAGTGAACATTTATTGACCAGCTACTGCTACTGCTACTACTACTACTACTACTACTACTACTACTACTACTACTACTACTACTACTACTACTACTATCTACTACTACTACTACTACTACTACTACTACTACCACTACCACTACTACTACTACTACTACTACTACTACTACTACTACTACTACTACTACTACTTTCTGCGTCTTGCAGATCTAGGGTGTGCGTTTTCTCTCAGACACGGTTATAATAATAATAGTAATTTATAATAATATAAATAATAATAATAATAATAATAATAATAATAATAATAATAATAATAATAATATTAATAATAATAATGATAATACTAATATCAATAATAATAATATCAATAATAAGAATATAATTAATTGAAATAATAATAATGATCATGATATTAATGATAGGGGTAATAGCATGACCTGCAGATATATAATACACTCACACACACCCTATTCTTCAAATAGACTTGCTCTGTCTAATAACATTCACCCAAGTCAGGAAGCCACAGCCTAGATCAAGGGAAGCAATTATTTGGTCTAGCAAATACTACAATATTCAAAAGGAAGAGTAACCAGGAGTAACCAAGACAAATAAGACAGCTCTTCCACCCACCTAACCCGCTCCTTTTTCCTTCTTCTCAAAACCCTTTCTCTCTTTTCCTCCACTTCTTCCCTCTATCTTTCTCACTTTCCTTTTCTTCCTCCATCCCCCTCACCCAAAAAAAAATAAAAATAAATAAATAACACAGGTCCAACCTTACCTTACTATCACCCCTAGAGTAGCAGGGTAGACTTGTCTCATCTGCCTCTCCCTTCCCCCCTTCTCAATTTTACGACTGACAGAAAAAGGAACCCTTGCAATAAATGACCAATCCCCCAAATGTTAAAATGGACAAGGATAAGATTCATCACATGTTGTCTTGACCCTTACATTTGTCTTTTATCAATGTCGTCATATGATTCCCTAGGGGAATACTATTGACAAATATGACTCAAGTCCCCTCATTCTGCGATTTATACTAATTTTTGAAGATTTTTTATCCATCTAACAATTTCAGCACCAAACATTGAAATTGAGATACATGTCTTCATCTCACATCTCTATCTTGACCCTTTATTTTCCTCCCTCTTGTACTTTTTATCTATGGTTGTATCTGTAGTCTAAAGTCACACTTACTGTCAGTGATATCTATTTCCTTATAAAGAAAAATTAAAAAAAACTTGGGCATACTGTACCTGACTTAAGTTTTAACATGTGAAAAGAAAAATACATTTTGTTTAGGGTGCAGAACCTTAAAATGCTTCATGGCAATGTTTAACCAAAAGAACAGTATGCTATCTGATAACTACATTATTCTGGCTTATGAACTCTTACAGATAGAAGGGAAGCTTCAAGTGGCAGCCAATGAAGAAAACAGAGTTTTGATGTTTGTTTCTCGTCATGGTATCAAAGTTATGGATACTAGTGGACAGGTGAGAATGATAGTAATTTTGTGCTCTCTTTGCTGACACACACACAATGTGTAAACTAAAATAATGCATGATCATATATCTCTTAAAATTTAAAAATCAGGGACAAGCCCATATAAATCAATGATCTTCCTTCAGAAGACATGGATTGTTCAATTATTATTCCATCCCAGTCCACCTTAGGATGAAATGTGGAAGTCTGTTTGCATCTCATGAGCTATTTCACAGTACCCTGTATAATCTGAATATATTTGCCCTATCTTATAGCAATGCAGTGTTTGCTTTCTTGTATTCTCAAAAAAATAATAAATAATATCCATCGTGACCATAAAAAGGAAGAGCGATGAATGAAATTATAAAGATGTTTAAGGCTATTAAGGTTTAAGATTGTAGCTACAGAAGTTTTGTTTTTAACATTTATAAAAAAAGAATGTTAAATCTGGTTTCAGCTTAGAAATATTGTTTGTAAATTAATCTGTGCAGTAAATTAAAGATGTGCATCTTCACGATACTCTGTTCGAGGCTTTATAAAACCATTTATTTTTTGTTTGAACTTTGCTAAGATTGACCCAAAGTTTACTTTTTTTTTCTGCTGTTAGCCAAATCTTCATTTTTATTAAGAGGTGGCTTAAAGAGATTTTTAATGAATTTGATGTTTTCTCACAACAGGAAGTCTTACATCGCCATCCACTTCACACGATAGCCCAGCTAATCCAGTACACAGATGGATCTGGACACCAGAACATTGCTGTCAAAGTAGGGCAGGTTGGCAAACACCTCTACCAGTGCTATGTCTTTCAGTGTCATACCAAGGTTAGTTCTACTCTCTATAACTTCCATGTGGCTCAAGTGCCAGTGCTATGTCTTTCAGTGTCATAATTATCAAGGTGAACTCTACTTTCTTTAACTTTCATGTGGTTCAAGTGCCAGTGCTATGTCTTTTAGTGTCATATCAAGGTGAACTCTACTTTCTTTAACTTTCATGTGGCTCAAGTGCCAGTGCTATGTCTTTCAGTGTCATACCAAGGTTAGTTCTACTCTCTTAACTTTCATGTGGCTCAAGTACCAGTGCTATGTCTTTTAGTGTCATATCAAGGTTAGTTCTATTTTCTTTAACTTTATTGTGGCTCAAGTGCCAGTGCTATGTCTTTCAGTGTCATACCAAGGTTAGTTCTACTTCCTTTAACTTTCTTGTGGCTCAAGTGCCAGTGCTATGTCTTTCATACGGCGTCGCATCAGGGATACTTTAGTTAGCCCAGGTCCGTGCTGACTGACCCAGATCAATAGAGGTCAACTTTTGGTCAACGCAGGTAGCCTGTGTGGGTGTGAGCGAACGTGCAGCACTGCCGATATATAGGGTTTTATTTTCATCTCTCAAGAATTAAATTAGAAGATAATTGTAACAAATCGCCAGAAAAGTTTTTTTACTTTTAAGTCAATTAAAACAATCCTTGAAAATATTATGGTTGCAATCTGCAAATTAAATACAGTAACTTTACTTTTTAATAAAGCTCACACAAATTATGATAAAGCACAGACTTTTCGGCGTCTTATAGATCACAATCTGGCGATCAAAATGAGTGTAAGAATGTTTATTCTGCGCTGTGTTCAGTGTGATATCAAGGTTAACTCTACTCTCTTTGACTTTAATGTACCTCAAGTATCAGTGCTATGTCTTTCAGTGTTCTTCCAAGGTTAATTTTACTCTTTTCAACTTTAATGTTGCTCAAAATGATTTCCAAAACTAATATAATTATTGTCTGTATAGATATGACTTTTTCTGATGTTCACAAAGATTTGTGGCGCTGATGAATAATTATTATGTATCTCTTGAAACCTAGTTAGATTGCATGTTCTGTCTTATTTTATTTTTTATTTCGTTTTATAGAGCTCATAGCATCTTTCATGTGTCTCCCACATTTTTTATACCAGTAATGCCAAAACCATTCAATATATGATTCTCATCGGCCTCATGTAATTTTGTATTTTTACTTTCCAAAATAAAAGTTCTGTAATTTTAAACATATTTGCACATCAGTCAGATAAAATTTCCAAGCATGGTTTGTTTATGTATTTTTTTTAATAGATATGTTTTAAGTTAAAATTTTATATTCTGAAAAAATTCCATTTGAGTAAACTTTTTTTTTCTGTCATTATTACTATGGTCAATCTCTTTATCTTTCTACCCCTCTTTTTTTAAAGGATCAAGCAAGAAATATTTGTGACTGTGTTCGAAGAATATTTGATGCAATTACAACCAAGTCCTGATAAGAAGCAAACGTGGTGGCAATTAGTTTTTTTCTTTTCATGGTATTGTACAAAAGGAGGAGTAACATATCTAACCTGATTGTAAATTATTGTACATAGATAATAGTTTGAAAATTATTATTTTGTTAAATGTAGTGTTTGTAAATGTAAAAAAATAAGCTTTTTGTAATTTTTTTCTGAACTTCAATGTTTGGAGCAAGGTTACTTTTTGGTTCAGATGAAATGTCTGTAAACATTGATTAATCAGGGGACTTCTTTTTAAGTAAGAACATATTTTAAGTATTTATTTTTCAACTCTAAGCAGGGGACCTTGCCTTTAAAGATTGTTGAGATTGTTGTTTGTACCCCAATATTTGTTGCGTATCAACATTTTATAGCCTGACAGGCTTAGACATAGGGTCTGGTATCCCTGATTGGTCTCTTATAAGGTGGCATGTAGAATTGTAAGGCGTTAGTATTTAAACCTGTCCAGTCTAGTTGCTGACAATATATGTGAAGAAACCAACAGACTAAAAAAATCACCATTAAATGTTGAGTGCTTGCATATATCCTTTATTATAGCAGTTTGCGAATTTCTTACTAAATATTGACTGTGTATGCGACACCCAAGAATGAAGACACATTATATCATTGAAATATGTTCTGTCTGGTCAGACTTGCCAATGATTTTGCCTCACCACCTTATCGGTAGAGTCACTATATAACAGTACCACAAATTTTGACTTGGTCCAAACTCTGAACATGTGCTGTGCTTTTATGAAATAAGCTTTCAAAAAAAAGTGTAAATATTAGTTATAACTGCCAAACATTCTTCACTAGTTCAGATTTCAGCGCTCATTTAATTTTATAGATAAAAAAAAACTAGAGAAGACCTTTACTATCGTGGCATCTTTTTCCTGCATAAAAATGATGGTTTTGGTCTTTAAACACTAGTTGTTGTTGGATTTTTTTTCACCTTCGGCAAGATGTTTGATTATGGTAAATCTGTAGTGACTTGTATTTTAATGAAAAAGAATATATCCCAAAATAAAGTAATGATTATTTTTTCTGTCTGTAGTAAAATTTTAGAGTACTTGAAGAGTGAATTGAAGTCTCGCTTGAGTGATTTCACTTTGCATTATTGAGTCAATATATGTGCAAATTTACTCCTGTGAAATATAGCTGCATGGTACATGGGAAACTAAAAATAAGCTTCAAAGAGGGAAATTGAATTATGCATTGGAAACAATATGCATGTATGCATTATGTGGATTTATATATTGATATCTTATGTTGTGCTGTTATATATCTTTGGTGTTTGATGAGAACACTTACATTAATTTCTCTTTTCATTAATGAATAAGCTGCCATTTGCTGTTTTACAGATACAACATGTATTTCTCTGCATGGTTTTTTTAATCTCATCTTCAATGACAAAAGTATTTAAAAGCTATTGTTACAGGCTTAGACTGGCTAGTTTTATAATCAATAAGTGAAACGTTTGACTGATCATGCTTAGGTCCTGAATTTTAATCTGACAATGAAATATTTTCATTTCATTAAATACTATGGAAATAAATAAAGTTATTGTTCATGTATACTGATAAGCCCGTGTTTCCACTGAAACAGAAACGAACCGACCCAAACCGACCCGACCCTACAAAAAACGGCAATGAAAATAGCCCAGCCACAAATAACTAAGAAATCATAGAGAAGTCCGCCAAGGTGTTTCCACCAAAACGACCCGCCTCCGGCCGACTTTTACGAGTCGGTTGGAATACGGTTTGCACCATTTTTGACGGGTCGTTTGGGTGACTCATCAGCCACAAGCCTGCCACGGGTTAAAAAAATTATTTTATTTTAAGGAATTTTTCAAAACCGATTTCATATTCGTGATCAGCGCCCTCAAATTAGCAAAGTCTACGCGTAAACAATAGGTTTTGATGAAAAATAAAGATTTTAGAATTTGTTTAAAATTAAGTTTATTTTTCTTACTACCGGTCCCTTTTCACTTTTGCCACCACGTGGGAAAACCCAACGTGCCATTCCCCTTTGGTGTGCAACCTGAGGGGTCGAGTCAATGAAGATGACGGGTCGTTTCTGGTTGGTAGGTGGAAACACAAAACGGAAACGAACCGACAAAAAACGGTCCGGGTCGGTTTGGGTCGAGTCGTTTCTGTTTTGGTAGAAACGCGCCCTCAAGGCGAGTTGTACTCCCGACCTTAGAACAACCCCCAGGGGAGGGGGGGGGCGTTCCCTCCCCTGGGGGTTGTTCTAAGGTCGGGAGTACAACTCGCCTTGAGGGCGCGTTTCTACCAAAACAGAAACGACTCGACCCAAACCGACCCGGACCGTTTTTTGTCGGTTCGTTTCCGTTTTGTGTTTCCACCTACCAACCAGAAACGACCCGTCATCTTCATTGACTCGACCCCTCAGGTTGCACACCAAAGGGGAATGGCACGTTGGGTTTTCCCACGTGGTGGCAAAAGTGAAAAGGGACCGGTAGTAAGAAAAATAAACTTAATTTTAAACAAATTCTAAAATCTTTATTTTTCATCAAAACCTATTGTTTACGCGTAGACTTTGCTAATTTGAGGGCGCTGATCACGAATATGAAATCGGTTTTGAAAAATTCCTTAAAATAAAATAATTTTTTTAACCCGTGGCAGGCTTGTGGCTGATGAGTCACCCAAACGACCCGTCAAAAATGGTGCAAACCGTATTCCAACCGACTCGAAAAAAGTCGGCCGGAGGCGGGTCGTTTTGGTGGAAACACCTTGGCGGACTTCTCTATGATTTCTTAGTTATTTGTGGCTGTGCTATTTTCATTGCCGTTTTTTGTAGGGTCGGGTCGGTTTGGGTCGGTTCGTTTCTGTTTCAGTGGAAACACGGGCTAAGGCGGGCACAGAACAAACATGCCGCTCGTTATCTCTCGAGTTGATGACTGAAATGAAATGAAAATATTTCATTGTCAGATTAAAATTCAGGACCTAAGCATGATCAGTCAAACGTTTCACTTATTGATTATAAAACTAGCCAGTCTAAGCCTGTAACAATAGCTTTTAAATACTTTTGTCATTGAAGATGAGATTAAAAAAAACCATGCAGAGAAATACATGTTGTATCTGTAAAACAGCAAATGGCAGCTTATTCATTAATGAAAAGAGAAATTAATGTAAGTGTTCTCATCAAACACCAAAGATATATAACAGCACAACATAAGATATCAATATATAAATCCACATAATGCATACATGCATATTGTTTCCAATGCATAATTCAATTTCCCTCTTTGAAGCTTATTTTTAGTTTCCCATGTACCATGCAGCTATATTTCACAGGAGTAAAGAGTCGGTTGGAATACGGTTTGCACCATTTTTGACGGGTCGTTTGGGTGACTCATCAGCCACAAGCCTGCCACGGTTTGAAAAAATTATTTTATTTTAAGGAATTTTTCAAAACCGATTTCATATTCGTGATCAGCGCCCTCAAATTAGCAAAGTCTACGCGTAAACAATAGGTTTTGATGAAAAATAAAGATTTTAGAATTTGTTTAAAATTAAGTTTATTTTTCTTAATACCGGTCCCTTTTCACTTTTGCCACCACGTGGGAAAACCCAACGTGCCATTCCCCTTTGGTGTGCAACCTGAGGGGTCGAGTCATTGAAGATGACGGGTCGTTTCTGGTACCGACAAAAAACGGTCCGGGTCGGTTTGGGTCGAGTCGTTTCTGTTTTGGTGGAAACGCGCCCTTAGTTGTTATCGATAGTTCGCCCTACCACTAGACTATCGCATAACATTTATTTTTGCTTAGTCTTTATAATCAATAAGTGAAACGTTTGACTGAGGTCCTGAATTTTAATCTGACAATGAAATATTTTCATTTCATTTCAGTCATCAAGACATGTATGTTTTACAAGTATAACATCATACATAAAACACGCACTAAATATGAAACTTCAGAACAGAGTGAAAGATTAATATAGAAAAGGGCCAGAATAGACATATACAAACATTTGTTTGTACCAGCCTCCCTCAGATTGCTCAAATTTGCTATACATAGCAGACTTGTAATGGTAGGTGGAGGTGCATGTCTGTAGATGAGTGTGAAGATATGTTGTTCTGAATAATAATATACGTCTGTCAGTAACTTATTGAAACCATGTCAAATGTGAAAATTTTTCAATTTTGTTCCTTCTCACATGTGTATCGATGTTAAATTGAACAATATGTATATGTGTATATGTAGGACCAAGGCAAATTTTTCTATGGGATAATAAAGGCGTATCTTATCCCCCTACATGGTATTACGTCTGGTCCTGTGGAATTTACAACAGCAGAGTACTTAGTCAGCTATGGGAATAAGAGTAAAAAAGTGCCAGTGATGGCTCCACAAGGATAGTGGGATGTAAAGATTCTAAAATATATGTAATATTTTTCTCTCTATGTTTAGGATATCAGTAATGTGCCAATGGTGGCTCCACAAAGCTAGTTTGCTCTCTTTGTTTAGGATTTCGATATGTCTAAAATGATTAGATTTACCATGGCAAACTGTTATTTAAGAGATGTTTCCTATTGTAAGATAATATTATAGGTTCTTAGGTTTATTAAGGTGCTTTAAATTCCCGGTGCTCCAACATTTCTGTAGTTCTTATACTTCAATTTTGTAAACCAAATTGATCATTGTATTGTCTTATTTAAAAAGCTGTTATGTTTCATACGAAAAAAAATCTGAGGAACAACAATTTTTCAAAGGACTGATTTTTGTTCTTTTTGTCTAATAGCCATTGTCAAAACGATAAATTTGTATATAATTCATATAATTTGATTAAATGCAGCCGAAAATATTTTATATGGGAAATAAACAATTTTGTAATAAAATAGCATTTTACTTCTGTCTTCTGTATTAAAACTGCATCGTCCCTATTTTAGTCCTTCAAAGCAATAATAATCCTTGAAAGCAATAATGTGTTACATGCATTGCCGTCAGCATGGCATAACACTCGTACAATTGTTTTCTCCAAAATTGGAAAGATTGATGTGGGCCATATATACAAATGAAGATTCATGGTCTTTAATGCTTTTAAAAGGAAAAAAGGGGGGGGGGGAGATTCTTCTTAGTTGAGAATTTAAAAACAAACTTACAGTATTTGGAAAAGTTTTGGTAGACCCTTAAATTTCTTTTACAGAAGGCGAAAGTAAGAAAGATGATATTGTAGCAAAACACTTAAAAACGGTCACCTTTACACATTAACGTCAGAATCTGAATCTCATTTCCTGTGGCCATGCTGACGCAGAAAAGGAACACATTTGAAATATGTCACGTTATTGATTGGAATATTTTTCATGGATGGGGAAGCATCCAAAACATAAATTTTGAGTATACTTTATTCACTTCTCATTTCTCTTTTTTTTTTTACTAATCTCAACAAGTGAGTCTTTTCTTTTTACTGAACTAAAAAAATCTATGTTTTTTTGAGGTTTATTTTTCTTCACTGAATCAAAAATCTTTTTAATTTTGAGGAATTATTAGTTTACACCAAAATTTGAGAGTGTGTGTGTGTTTGGGTGGCGGGATGAAACAACGACTAGAACTAGATCAGCATTCAAAGAGATTTACTAGCGGTAAACGGCTCGTGCCATTGCATTTCTCTGAAAAATATTCACCGCTCAATACCCAATGTCTGTTTTGGGGTGATCATATCAGGTGCAAGCCAAAGGTGCCCTAGAGCATGCACACAGCTTCTAATCGGAGGGTTACAAGTCAGATCCTTGTTCTAATTGGGTCGGTGTTTGTGTAATGTGATCTACCATGTCCAGGGTGTCCCTCTCTAAAGTCCAATCAAAGCAGAGAATATTTCTTGAGAGCTTAACTAACTAGGAGAGCGAGCTTTGCTTTCTCTGTTCAAAGAATAGAATTTGAGTTAGGCGTGGATTACCAAAGCATCAACATTGTTTTTCAAATAGAACGCTTAATTTAAATGACATTCACATTAAAAAAGTAAATTAAACCAAGCAATTTTATTGGTGATAAAAATTTATTAGCAGTATTTACAAATATGAAGGGAAATAATGAGTTTACATAAATAGTCTTTTATAAACAAAATGAAATGTAGATACAGTCAAATCAGGTTTTATATTGCATACAACATTGAGAATGCATAAAAATTTGTTATTGACATTTTAAACATTCTTGATACAAAATAAAAATGTAAATAAACGTAGGAGAAAACTTTCCAGTGAAAAATTAAGGAAACATGAGTATTTGGAGTAGTGTGGTGCAAGGAGGAGATAATATCTTGATCTTTTTTTAAGATAGCCTTTCATATGCCTAAAGCATGTCTTTTTTCGAATTTTTACAATAGTGTTAAAAAATTGTTATTGAAATTGTTTAAAATATCGTCACGGTATACGTAATGGTCTGAATTATAGTTGGCTTAAAATCACAACATACAAAGTGTATGAAGATTTTAATAAATATAATTGATTTAAAAGATTCAGGTGTAAAATATTTACATTTGTCTCGGTTTCTTTGTTGAACTGTAATGTCATGATATAGCCTTTATTTTTTACATCTATTTAGTAGTTTATGCACGCAACAGAGTCATTGGCATTAAGATGATTGTAATAAGACAAACAGTGAACACACAAACAAAATCTCTGACATGTAGCGAGTTAAAGCAGAATTCAACTGACATTTAATCCCAGCAGGAGATAAAACGTTGGATTTTTAATCAAAGCCTTTACTGTTATCTTTTAGGTTCTATACCCATTGGCTGAAGTATCTTTTACTTGGTGTGAGTGTTGAGATGTCTTTTTCAAAAGTGTACATCTCTATTGTTTACTGATTTCTGTTTAAGAAAAAGGTATTACTTTTGTAGTGGTCAAGCGTAAGGTACGTAAATTATAATGGCATGTTGCACTTTTCTTCAATAATACAATGTTATTGGGGGTTCATTGGAATATTGACACGAGAAAAGGAAAAAAATAAGACTAAATCTACTCTTGTATTCACCTTTCATTAAATCCTAAATTACCCTACTTGTAAGGGTTATTTTCATTGCACTTTTCTCCCTTTTTGCAACACTTCTATTTTGTTAGTTAGACTATGTCATCTTGTTACACTTGTGAGTCTGATGAAATTGGTATTGGCCTAAAGAATATTGGAGAGTTAGCTATCCTGGTAGAGGCATCACTGTCACTTTCTCCACTCTCTCTGATTGTCAGACGACCTGGGCAATCACTCTCAGAATCGTCAGAATTTTCTCCATAAAATTGAAAGAAGGCAGGATCATCTGAGGACCGTGGTGAAAGATAATTTGTATTTGTAAGATTTCTTAAGCTCCGGGGGCTTCCCTTAAACATATCATTGAAGCCCTCGTATTTTTCTCCATTGTTTTCAACGTTTGGCAAGTATAGAGATTTTGTTATGTGTAGTGAATCAAAAGAAGTGAAGTTTTGGAATGTGGTTTGAGCGTGACCTGGTCTGGAATCTTCTAATTCAATGCTAATGTCGTCCTTGTAACAATTATATCTAGATCTCTCTGATGTTTCATCGTCACTTGTGTACATCTGCTGAAAATTGTGGGTACGTTCTTTATCTTGGTAAATATGATTTAGGCGTTGGGCTTCAATGTGTGGATTTTGAAGTAATTTGATATTTAATTCTTTTTGTGCTAGGTGTTTGTAGCAGGATCTTGCTAAACTTAGTAAAACCTCAGAGGTTAAACCCTTTTCGAAACTATTTTCTTTGGTCGGCTCAGTGGAAAGAAGGCCAGAGTTTGGAATAAATGGAGCCTTTGATCTCTGCTGATGTTCGCCTTTACAGTTCATCTGTGACAGAAAAAGGTTTTCAGCTTCACTGCTGTGATTGATAATTACTGCACTAAAACGGGTGCTCGAGTTTTCTTTTCCATTTATCTTAGACTTTTTACCCCTTTTGTTTGGTTTGTTCCGTTTGTCTCGACCAGTCTTTTTCCACTGCCTTTTAACTTGGCGTGTCCTGGCTGCATTATCGGCGTTGCTGTTGTCGGTAGAAACGCGCGTCTTGGTGGGTTCAGTGAGTTCAACTGCTCCTGTCTGGTCCTGACTGTAGAAATCTCTTGGACTCCTGTGCAGTTCACGATTCTCCTTGCCCGTACTTCTTTCGATGATGTTTGTTCTGTCTGTATCTGTAAATAACAAAAAATGTTTCACGGAGTTAGTTAACTCTTCGATCCGTATGTGCACTATTGAAAAAGCATTCTACAAGAAAAAAAATAATGCCATCTAAAAATATTTAGAGTCATCTGCAATCCCATAGCCTTTTCAATCGTGTAGCCTCCATAATGTATGCTACTAGAACATATAGTGTTTGTTGCTATCTCATTATTTAGCTTTATAATGAAGCTAATAATATTTTCCAGCACGTTAAAAATTATTTACAAGTGAGCAAGCATGAGCAACTTTGGGGATAACATAAATAACCTGTCATAACTGGCGCCATATGCGTCCTTCCGTGGTATCCAGGTGACTTTGGTGGAGGTAAGAGCTGCAGATGCTGGTCGAGAGGAGGAGCGCATGTCTCTCTGGCAGGCGGTATACTCGTCAGGAGCGGTGCTCCGAACCCACGTGCTTGGTGCTCTGGAACGAGAAACGACGATCCGTTACATCCTCCATCGTGAGAGTACGACGTTTTGTAGCCGTCTTGGAATACTAGGATTCTTTTCAAAAGTGGAGGCCCACCTGTAATCTTTTGGTTTTCCGATGTGTGTTTGGATAGAGAAAGTTTTTCTGTGGAGGAAGGGTATTGATATCAGGCCTAGAATAGATTTATGTGATTTTAAAGATTGGTGTAGTGTATGACTTCTTTAAAAAAACTATTTTCAAACTTGCGAGCCTTGGTTTTTAACAATTCTTTCAACTAACATGATGAATTTAAGTTAGCTTTTTCCAATTCTCTGTCAGAAAAATTATATAACAAGAGGAAAAAAAAACAAGAGATGATAAATTTCAGAAAACACAGCATTGTGAATGATATAGAATTTATGATGTTGACTACAATGGCGAAGTCGAAATAATTGACAAAATCGGTGCCATTATTTGACCACACCCACGCCATATTAAGTCAGATCCGAGAAAAGACATTTTTATACTACATGGTACGTCTAAGCGTCATGGAGAATGGCGAAATAGGTGGATTTGGGAAGTACAATGTTGTTGGGCTAGGCATCTTGTCACAGAAAATTGGACGCACGGCGTATGTTGTATGTCAAGAAGGGGTTAAGAACCTATTTCGACCCCTATTCCTTAAATGGTTAAGAGTAACTCATATAAAAGATAATTCATACGTTGTTACCTTTCACTAAGGTAGACATTTCTCTTCCCAGTGCTGGTGCGCTTCCATCTTTGCCATGATCCTCGTCTTTCTTCGGTGTCGTGAACAGAGCAGGAAGGGGTAAGGTCGGGGGTGACAGGGATATCTCCTCGCCACATGATGCGAAAAAATTCTCATCAATCGGAGATATTCGTTTCAGAATCGGCGGCCCACTGTTGCTTTCTTGCGATTGAGGCGATGTTAATGAAAATGAAGATAGCATAACCTCATTTCTTTGAGAGGAGAAATCTATGTTATCTGGGGATGTTTTTGTCAACATTGGAGTTCCTTCCTCAATTTTGTGTTTCTCCAGTGTTTTTAGTAAAGGCAAGGAAGACAAGGATCTGTCCTCGTGAGAGAGGGCGCATGTTCCTTTATTAGGAGGAATCCTTGTCAAGAGCGAAGTCCATCCGCACTTGCTCCACGTCCTGGAAGTTTTGGCGCGAGAGCTGGTGATCCGTAACTTTCTTCATCGTGAGAGAGAGGGGCTTTGTCGCCATGTTGGAATGACAGGGTTCTTGTTAAAAGTGGAAATCCACTTGCACTTTTTAGGCTTTCTTGTGTTGTGTGTTTGTCTAAAAGTATTGAGTCTGTGGAGAGAGAAGATTATTCACAAGTAGGCTTGGAGTGGTTTTATGAGCTCTATAGTGTCTGTTTCGAAAGAATTAACACCTATTGTTGTTTGTGATCAGTTATGGTTCTTGTTTTTTTGTTGTTTTTTTTTTCGTTCTACTGCATTTTGTGCGTAAGTGTATTTAATGCATAACTTTTTTTTGCAGTAGCTTTAGAGGTAGTGGTTGGGTCTTCCGAAACTATGGCCTTAATGTCTGGTTTCACAGATATTGTTTTAACAGAGAATATAAAGACTAATATGTTTGCAATCAAACACACGTACAAGAAGCCTACTGAAATAAATTTTGTCTGCCGTATCTTGTTTTATTATTTATCTGTGCGTATCTTATGAAAAAGGTTTCTACTACTTTTGAATTGCTTTTTATTTTTCAAGTTCTTCGACGGACTTCTGTCTTGGTTTTACCAAGTATCGTATTTCACGATTTTTTTTTAATATCACTTTTGTTTCGGTTTTATTTTGAATACTGTATGTTTCATTCACTGGTCTTTCTTTAGAAGTAAAATTGCTAGTTTCACCTTTTATCGTTGACTTAGGCTGGGTAGTATTTGAAACGTTTTGTGGATCCCCCTCTCCGATTTGAACCGTTTCGCGTGATCGCGTTATCATTCTATGTCTTTTCTTAGCCTTTCTTTTCACGATTTTAGAATATTCATCTTCTTGAAAGTCTTGCTTATTAATCCGTTTGTCGTTTTCTTTTTTACACGTTTTCTTTTTAATATTTTCAGCTCTAATTGGTAGATCTGTATCATCTTGCTTAGTTTCTTCAATTTGTTGTACTGTGCTTTGCGCATCATTTACTTCTGTCTTTTCCAGTAACGCCACTGAAGTTTTACTTGTTGAGCTGCTGACATATTCATGACTTTTGGAGACTTGCTTTAAAGCCTCTCCGACTTTACAATTGCTTAATATGTCTTTGCACGGTTTTAATTCGTCTCCACATCCACACCCTGTCTCATGAGAACAATGCCTGCACAACGGTGTATTACTATCATTCGCCACATTAGACACCATCGCTTTATTGCCATTAGTATCGGGATCCACCAAATTTTTTGTTGTAATATAGGATTTTTTTGGTTTTGGTCGTTTTGATGTACTTGCCAGTTCCGTTTGTTTATTTTTCCTTCTTCCTTTTGGGTTTGTCTGTTTCTGGCGGCCAACACATCCTATGATGTTTCCTCCAGCGATAGCTTGCTTCTTGGAGTCACTCTTCGAAATGTCAGTTTTTGTATTGTCTTCAGAATTGTTGATTGGTACTTGGTCTTTGTCAATAGACGCATTTTCTCGTGCAGCCGCTGAATGTCCCAATTCATCACAATCCTTCACTGCGTTTGCTGCCGCAGGGAATGTAGCTTCCTCTTTGTGTTTTTGGACTTTCGGATCTGAAGAGAAGTTCTTGTTTTCTTGGTTGAAAATGTTGAAAATGTTGTCGTGGTGTTGCTTGCCATTATACTTCTTAGACACAACTTTAGAATCACATATGCCTTCCTCACAAGAAAAATGGCTGCACAACGGTGTATTACCATTCACCGCATTAGACACCATCGCTTTATTGCCAGTAGTATCCGTAACTGCCATGTTTATTCTGGGCGTATCTGAGGGCTCTGGTTCTGGCTCTGGTTGTTTTGCTGTACTTTCCGGTCGCGCTTTTCTCTTTCTCGGCCTTCCTCTAGGTTTTGGTTTTGCCTGATTCTGTCCACCGACACATCCAGCTATTTCTCCAGTGAGAGCTTGCTTGTTGGGGTCTCTCTTCAAGCTCGTGCATTTGTTTGTATGAGTATTTAGTTCAGAATTGTCCGTGGGTACTTGGCGCTTGTCCGTTGTTTTTTTTCGTCCAGCCACTGAATGTTCCAATTCATCACAATCCTTATCGAGCTTTGTATCCGCAGAAAATTTAACATTGTATTTGACTTTTTGAAGTGAGCAGATGTTCTTGTTTTGTTTTGAAAGGATGCCATGCCGCTGTTTGCTATTGTTTTTATTAGACACAGTTTTACCATTTAGAATGTCAGACTCACAGGATTGAGAAGAAGATACTTTTCTTCTCGCGCTATTGTTTTGGGCATCTTCTGTTTGCTGTAAAGTTTGTACAGATCTGTTAGAAAGGGACTCAACTGTTTGAATGTTCGCATGGCTGTGATTGTCTCTTTTAGTATCTGCTTCTACTTCATTAGATTCCTTTGAATCGTCATCATTGGCGCCCGGTTCTGTGGGTAAGACCGTTGGTTGTGTGTTGGAAAAAGATGCCATTTTTTCACGGCACTCCCTCTCCAACGGTATGAGGATTGCGTCGATGCAATCTAGAATTTTCTGTATTCTTTTCTCCAAATCTGAGCGATCTATATCACTGCTACTTTCCTCGCTTACAGGTTGACTTTGATGCTCCTCGTTTGTGTTTCTGTTGTGACAGCGTCGTTGATCCTCTTTGGAATTACACTTTTGGCTGTTTCTATCATAATTATGTTGATCAGGATTGTTTGTTATATCTTCAACATTTTGGTTTGTTGAAGCCTCTGTGTTATGTTTATTTTGTCCCTGTTTGCTTTGAACTGCCTCTTCAAGTTGGCTGCCAGGGTTTTTTAAGTCTTGTTCATCTATGTTGGTTGATTTTGTGTCATGTTCATAAGATGAATATTTTGTTGAATTCCGCCGAGGGAGCTGCGCTCTCTTTATATGTTTTTCATTTGTTTCGTCAATATTGTTTGAAATGGGCGATTGCATGTTTTCAGAGTTTGCAGACATCGTGAGCTCTTTTTCGCCCTCACTTAGTTTTCTTCTAGTCTTCGTAGTTTGAGTTTGTGGTTGTGGCAATGTTTTCTTTTCCAGGATACCTTTGGAGTTTTGAACCTGTATGGTTTGTGACTCACACTCTGATATTCTCAAACGATTCAGCTCAGTCTCATCCTGTGTCCTCTGTAACCGCTGCCCATCACAGCCCCTGTCCAATGTTGGTTCTACAGATGAGTACAACCCGTATCTCTGTCCAGCCTGTTGCTTTGTGTTAGGTGCCGTTTCACTGCCTGAAATGGATGGTATTTTACTTATAAAAGTGGATCTTTGTCAGGCCGATCCTATCAACATGAATGATCCGATTACTGCTCTTCGAATCAAGAAAGACATTCAACTATGTGTTGAAATGCATCTGCATGTTTAGAGAATCAAACATAGGTCCCATCTTTTGATTTGTTTTAATTAATTGAATTATTTTAGTTCCAATTGACAATTTAGGCTATATTTTAGGCAAAACATTTTAGTTTACAGCATTGGTTTTTCATATCTTTTTATTCCCGTCAAGACTTATGAGTGTTTTTTAAACTGACATTCAAAATTAGGTATCCGCACTTTTGAAACCCTACATGTTTTTGTCTTTATGATAAGAAGGCAATATAACTCATTAAGGCTATATCTATAATACTCATTAAGCCTGTATTTATTGCAATATTTTGTGTATTTTTATTTCTAAAGATAAGGATTACTTCAGAAAGGATGAGTTTTATTATGTTTTTTCTTGATTAGGATAAGAGTTTATGGTGTGTGGGAAATTGTTGGGAAATAATCGGGACATGATGTAATTCTGCATTGTTGAATAAAGATAATTAGGATAAGAGTTGGGGGGGGGGTGTTGGGAAATAATCGGGGCATTATGTGATTCTGCATTGTTGAATAAAGATAATTAGGATAAGAGATGGAGTGTGGGTGAAATTGTTGGGAAACAATTGGGGCATGATTTGATTCTGCAGTGTTGAATAAATATAATTAGGATAAGAGGATGGAGTGTGGGTGAAGGGAAATAATCGGGGCATTATGTGATTCTGCATTGTTGAATAAAGATAATTAGGATAAGAGTCTGGGGTGTGGGGGAAATTTTTTGGAAACAATCGGGGCATGATGTGACTCTGCATTGTTGAATAAAGATAATTAGGATAAGAGTTTATTGTGTGTGGGAAATTGTTGGGAAATAATGGGGGCATTATCTTCCGGGGTAGTTGCCTTAGTTTGATCAGCCAAAGGTTCTTTGTAAAGGGTTTTGCTACATCTAGCTTTGGTGTCGTTTGGTGTGACGTACACTGTGATTTCTTCAGGGCTACTCATCACACTTTTGTCTTCGTTGTTCGGTGTGGTGCCAAAAAATCTTCTTATGAAACCGGCATCGTATACCTTAGAAATTTTTGGAGTAAGGTATTTATTCACATCGTTATTGCAGTCATTCGAGGGATTGTCATCAAATGCTTTATCTATGTCTAAATCAGTGTCCAGATCAAAATGTTTCTCTCGAACAGCGTCTTGATTAAGTTCTATGCTGTCTTGATTTATTTCTCTATGCTGAATATTAGCTAAGGATGGTGTCACTTGCTCAACTCTATTCGCATTCGAGAGGTCTTGTGATGTTTGGTTTTCTTTCTGGTGAGATGTGCCACTTTTGTTTTTAAGGTCCAATTGCAATTTTCCTTCACTCAAACCTTTGTCGTGTAAGTGGGTCATTTCGTTGAATTTTTCACCGTTTACGGTTACAGCGGAGGGCTTTTCGACTTCATTGTCGTTTTTGTGCACTGTGCTTATTTCATTTCTGACCGTGAGTATATTTGAGTTCGGTGATTCATTTGCAAAACATCTCGACGTTTGATCATTTTGCAATGACAACATATGGTCGTTCTCTTTTGATAATCGGTTATGCTCTGTCTCTGAGCAAGGAGGAAATGGATTTTCCGATCCGCTGAGGCTTGTGTCCTGTGGTGGTTTTGTCACGCATTTTTGTAATTCTACAGGGCTGTCGACATTTGGCATTCCCGACACTCCTGGCGTGTTATTGGAAAATTTGGAATTAGAATCCTCAAGTCTATGGCTATCAGTCTGTGCAGCCAATAGTTCATTCACGTTTTCCTTACTCTGGTGGCTCTGAGAAGCGTCTAGTTGTGGTTCCGAAGCATCTGCCAATTGTCTACGTTTACCCATCTTCTTACAATTTTTCTGCGGCGGAGAGGTGGTGTCATCGCCAGATTGACCTTGGCCTTCACTTTGGTTACATACCGCGGCCGGAAGTTTGTGAGAGTTTCCTGAAGGCAAGCCGAGAAAATGTGCAGGGGTTGCTCCACTTTCGACATTATATTGTTCCAACTGAACAGTTGTTCTCGTTGCTGGAACTGCGTTTATCGCCGCAGAATCTGAACCAGGCATGTTCTGATTCATCTGTGTGTGGTCGATGTGTAACTTATCCATCCCGTCAAACAAAAATGTTTGTTTGGATGAGGCCAGCTCGTAGGATGACTTCTGGTTATAATCAGGAGGAGTTCTTCTCTGTTGGCGAGCGCCATTTTGTGTGTCTGGTAATGGTGATCCAACCTCAGTGGAGCTGTGCATTTTAGCAGCGGCCTGAGCTGCATCATGTTTTACAGAACTTACAGAATTCACTGCGTGTACAGGGGGTCCGTATTTTTGGTAATTGACATTATCCTCCGGAAAATTGTCCCTCGATACAATAGCGTCGTGGCTTATTGAATATTCACTTTGTGTTTGGTTGATAGAGCTTTGTGTCTCTTGCATTGAATATTTGATTCGATCTGGCTGTGTGCTATTTACGGTCATGGCGACTTCATCTCGCAAGGGTATAGCGTTTGGCCTGATTTCTTCAAATCTGGTTGAATGTGTTCGTTCGGGATCCGGAAAATTGTCGCTGTTTGAATGGATATCTCCCTTGAAGTATGACAAGTTTTGTTGGGCGTCTCTACTGGCAAACTGCTCTGTTCGATTTTTGAAGCTATTTTCGAGACCGCCCATTTTTTCAATTGTATCGTATCTCATGGTCATGTTATCAGCATCATTCATGCTGCTCCTGCTGTCGCTTCGACTGTTCTTTTTAACCCCACCAAATTCGGTATGTATAGGATCAAGACTACCACTTTCAGCTACCTCACTATATGACACCCCCTTTTCATTTTCATAATGAGACAATTTAGGTGAAACGCTTTTGTTTTTCCCTACAGTTAAATCAAGGGGGCTATTGCATGGATCTATACTATTCGTTTTTGACACTTGTCTGTCAGAATTTATGTATTCGTTAGGATAAAATGTTTTTGAAATTCCTTTTGATGCTGCTTGATCTCCGATGTCTTTGTCTTTTATTGTAAGTTGCGCATCGTTATCTTGACCGATATATGTGCTGTGTTTGTCAGAATTAATCATAGTATGCACTTCAGATAGTCGTTCGTTTTCTGTGCTCTGCACAGTGGGGATGGTATTTTGACCTCTCGTTGTTGTAGATGAAATATGTAATGGTGTTCCAATATTCTGAGGAAAATGATATTGCTGAGCCCTGTTCATCTGAAGATTCCTAGCTACAGAATCGGCGATTGGAACTGGGATTTGCGATTCATAAAGCGTTGGTGTCTCAGAAGTGGCTGTGTTCGGTGTACGGTGTAGAAGCCGTGCTAAAATAGACGGTGTCGAGACTTCATCCTTGTGATGAAATAACTGTGAGCTAACGTGAACATTTTCTTTCTGGCCACGCGGTTGACTTTCAATACCGTGGCCATCCTCGCGTCCTGAATAGCTTGAAGAACTTGTGTGGGACGCATTGTTTCTCCATCCCAAGGCAAATGAGCCTTGATCGGCTAAGGCTGTTTGGGATCTGCTATAGGCCTGACGTTGGTTGCTATTTGGTTCAAAGTATATTGAGCTGCTGTGTTCAAGTGAATGTATCGGAAGATTGTCCACATTGTCTTGAGTTCTGTCACTGTTGAATCCCATTCTTTTGTCGACAAATGTTGGTATTTTAGAGTTTGAAGCTTGGTCTCCATTCTTTGCGTCAATTTGAGAAAATAGATCCACTGAAAATGGAGCAGGTGGTAGCGCCAAACAACTTTGACTTGTGCTTGATAACTGTGTATGCGTCTCGGTTGGGATTTTATCATTAGTTTTGGGATAAAATGTCCCAAGCTGTGTTTCATTAGCAATAGCCTGATTGCCGGATTGATTACCCAGATCTTCACGTTGCTCTTGCAAAATAGAAAAATGTTTTTGTGATGGAAATTTCTTTTTATAGCGACGTCCAGTCGGCATGGAATAATCTACATCAAGCATGTTAGTTTCCCTGTGTTGATGATTGGGATAAGTTGTATGTGAATCTTGCGAGGCTGATCTTGACTCCTTGGTAACTGGCAATGAGTTTGTAGCTGCGATTTTAGCATCTTTGGTAACATATTCTTGGACTTTGGGTGTTACTGATTCGTGACTGGCGCCGGTGGGCGATGATTCTTCAAGGTTTTGATACATCGGTGTTTGCGTGCGGTTCGTGCAAAAGTCGCCTGTATAAACGGCAGTGCGCCTGCCACTTTGCTGTGGAGGCTCGGCGTTGCTGGGGGAAGAAGATGGCCTTTCCACATCAACATTTGATTTAGTTTTTCTGGGCCGTCTATTTCGTTTTGCTGGTGAAGTGTTTGCAATCGGTACAGTTATTCCATCTACATGCCCATTAACTATATGTTGTTGGGATTTCCTAAGATTATCAGCAATCATCTCATTGTACATATGAGCAAAATGATTGTTATATAACGCAGGCGCAGGAGTAGACCTCAGTGGCTCTACCCCAGCAAGTGGCATTGGTAGGAAATCGAATCTGTTTTGGTAATGTAAGTTTGGTACACTAACAGAATTTATGGGCTCAGGTGTGACATTCATTGCCATTTGGTGATTTGTCTCAGGTAAGTTTGGTACACTACCAGAATTGATGGGCTCTCTTGTGGTATTTATTGCCGTTTGGGGATTTGTCAAATATGATGGAGGAATTCCCATGTGTAAGTTTGGTACACTACCAGAATTGATGGGCTCTCTTGTGGTATTTATTGCCATTTGGGGATTTGTCAAATATGATGGAGGAATTCCCATGTGTAAGTTTGGTTCACTAGCAGAATTGATGGGCTCTCTTGTGGTATTTATTGCCATTTGGGGATTTGTCAAATATGATGGAGGAACGCCCATGTGTAAGTTTGGTACACTAACAGAATTGATGGGATCACTTGTATTTATTGGCATTTGGGGATTTGTAAAATATGGAGGAAAGCCCATGAGAGGTGTGGGCCTAATAGGTAAAGCATTTTGATGCATATGACTTTGGTGATGAGCTGGAGGCATATGCATTGAAGCACTCGTCACAGGGCAAGGAACAGGGATGCTTCCACTTAACAGAGGCTGTGTAAAGTAGTATGGAAAGGATACCGACGGTAGATTTTCTGCAGCAGGTCGTCGGTTGTTTTGATCCATTTTATTTTGATTTTCTTTTTTAGTAACTGGAGTAGCAGGTGGTAAATGTCATTCCATTAGATCATTGCACACCTGTAAACAAAAAGGATGAGATCTTGAAATATCATTTTCCAACGTGATTTTCTTCAAACTGAGTTTCGATGAAAATGCAGTTAAAAGAGCTCTATATAGTTAAAGATAATTGGTCGTAAATGGAAAATTTCAACGAATTTTTATCCTCCCAAAACTAGTATTAGAAACAAATAAGGAAAAGAATGTGCGCAGATGGCATCCATCTTAACTCAAATATTACTGTTAACCACCGATACAAACTGCAATATTGCTGTTATAGAAGAAGACATACGTGTAATTATTTGAAAATGTGTCCCAATGCCAAGACACTCATCCATGCGTCTTCTAAAATACAGCTTACTTAAATTAGAGAGAAGAGCGGTTAGGTTTTAAATAGAATCTAATTGTACACTTGCATCTTTTCTTTTATTTGTATTATTTCAAGTCCGTAAGGGGAAAAAACTAGTTAATAAAAATTGAATAATTGGATTGTTTACATGTGTTATTAAGAAGAAATATTTTTACATATAATATGCATACTAATTCGCGGGGATTGTGAGGTGTACAAAGCTGAAGGGTTACAGATAAATTTGAAGTGTGATAAAATTCAAAAGTATGTCTTTTCAGAATCTACTAGCTTAGAAACATCGCTTAGTCAAAACGTGTTGTATTAGCAACGTCACATACAGTGGGCAACAGTCTCATGACAAAAACCCGAATTGGACAACAAATAAGCATAATATAAAGTAATGCGAAGATGAAAAGTTGTTCAGCGAAAAATATTAAAGTTCAAAAATAAAAACACTATAGCAGATTTTTTGGGACAGAGAGAGAAAGAGAGAAGATGCCATTTAAAAAAGTTTACTGAACATGATAATGTACAGTATACTGACTGTAGGCCTAATCCGGTGCCGGAAACCAAATGAGCGTAAATAGTCCATACAAATTTAGCGGAGACAAAAAAGTTGAGTTTTAATGGATTTAAACGTCCAACGTCAGCACTATATATGATATATCGTGGACGGACCCCAAGACTGACTTCTGACAAGTATATGCGCTGCCACACATGAGACAGGACGGAGATACCATGACTCCTGTCTCAGGCGCTATTATTAAACAGACAGCGACCCATCCAGCGGGGGCAACACCCCCAAGGCTCGAAACACAGACCTTCTGCGTTGGAATCCGATGTTCAACCCCAGAAGAAGTGTCTACACGCACTATATTATGTAGTGTACAATGTCGCTATACACAGTTTTTGCTTTACGCACTTTATAAGTGTTGTTCTTGTCCAAGTTTTGCTATACGGGCTAAAAAGTATTGTTTATGTACAATTTCTACTTGTTCTCCCTTAATTGTAAAAGGGGAGGGGGGGCGAGGATCTGTTGTTTTTTCTTGTAAAGTCTATTATTATTTATTTAGTTTTTGAAATATTCAATTTCAGGCAGGTAGTTAATTTACACGGGAATTTTTTATCATTGTTTAATGAACGTGTCTTTTCTGGTTTAATAGTCGCGTCTTGTGCAGACCTACATCATAGAATCGTTTGAACTGCCCAGATGAAGAGTCATACATGAAAGTAGAATTAGAATCTAGATTGTATTTTTTATTTAGATCTAAGTAAATACGGGAGTGGGTCATGATAATCTTTCTCTATTTTTTGCAGTCAGTGTTTTTTTTTTCAATCTGCGTCTCTCTTGCTCTAGCTCTGATTAAGAAAGACTGCGCACAGGACACATTGATCTAGTTCCCTATACTTCCTCATTACTAAGAAACCCCTGCTGTCAAAATGGTGACGGACCAAGTTACCAGCAAATTATTTAGTTTCTAATCAGAGGCGGGATTGAGACTCGATCCCTGAATATGATGCATTTCGTATCAAATTTAAAATGTTTTAACAGAAAAATAATGCTAGTGCGCAATATTAACGTTCAGTTCTTTTGATAATAATTATGCTTTCCTACTTTGATCATATATTACAGCCAAGTAGAACGTCCCGTTAGCTAACGACTCGTAAAAATACGAGAATAAAAAGTATGTAAGGCCCTCATGGATCATATGTTTAACGGTGAGGCACGACATGGGAATAAGAAGGTTTACGTCAAGTATGAAGCTACCGCGATGTTGTACTTACGATCGCAGACGTAGATTTGAAGTTCTGTTTTATACGTGTTCTTACCTGCATTTGTTTTCAACAAGTTCAACAGTTTAGTGCCGGTGCGCAACCGAAAGGACGTCGGTTTACCTTTAGTCTAAGTAAGAGAGTATGGGTGTAGTTGACTGTTGATGTCTAGCTTTAGTCTACGGGAGGTCCTTAGCGAGAGGTCAAAAATGCATTTGTTCGATTTCTTCCCCTGCTGGTTGGGTTGGTGTCAGTATAATGTGACTGGCTGAGACAGAAGTCGTGTCTTTTCCGCACGTAAAGTCTTGGGACCCATCCACAATATAGCCTCTAGCGCTCTGGCGTTGGACGTTAAGCAGCAAACAAACTCAACTCAAATAGAATTATCCTGTCTTCATAAGGAATATAAACAATTCTATAAGCGCCTCAAACATTGATAAAACAGGCTCCCACAATCAAACACAGCTGCAGAACCTTACATCTAGATATACTCTACACAAAGTACGGTAAAGATAACTTAAACTTGCTTCTCTATTAATGAGCTAAACGGAATATTTTGGAGTAATCCTTATTTCTCTTACCTTGTAAAAAACGAAAGAAGTACATTTATGATGGCGTTCAGGGCTGTAGCTGACTTGGTAACAGAACAAGAGAGATTGAAACATTGTATAAAAACCCAAGTTCAGTGAAGCAATGAGCTGCGTTTATTTGTAAAGTGAACTACTGCTCACTGTATTGTAACAATGTGTACATGGGCGTCAAAATTGTATTAGTTTTGAAGGTGAGTTGATTTGTCCCCATTGTTGTGTGTAATCATGACTTCTTTTTATTCGACTTTTTTCATTTTACTATCATTCGATTTGTTTGCGTTTTGAATTTGCACAAAATAGAAAGGTAGACAATAACTGCAATATGGGTTTCAGTCTGGATACGAGTGAAGCAGACAAGAGTATTTAATTTAGACAAGAGAAGATAAGGAGATAGAGGAGGCAAGGAAGGAGAGAAAGAAAAAAAAAAGAGAGTGAGATAGCTTGAAGGTCTCGATAACGATAGCATTCCTTAAAGATGAGTTCACCCTGCTAATTAGTGTTTTAGGTTGAACCACCTGTGTGGGAAATTCTCTTCTAATGATTTGCTTATAATTATGTGTAAAGAAAGAAGGTTCAGTCTATTTTTCTGATGCTAATTTTTTCACTTACTCAACTCCAGAGATTTTATTTGCTGTGACATTTTGTTGAAACAACCTTTGTTCTTCACTTTAAACCGCGGGGGGGGGGGGGGGGAGGAGAGGGTTTTAGGTGGAGACCACAGAGAGAGAGAGAGATAAAGAGAGAGAGAAAAAGAGAGAGAAGAGAGAGAGAGAGAGAGAGAGAGAGAGAGAGAGAGAGAGAGAGAGAGAGAGAGAGAGAGAGCACAAACGGACTAAGTACTATAAATATTGATTGATGACAAACGGATCTTCAGTGCAATAAAGGAAATGAATAAAATTCTTCAGACAACGTAAACGACCACCTTATTTGAATATAGATTAAAATCCGCGGCGATGTCTGTTGTTTTTTTTGTTTTGTTTGTTTTTTCCTTTGTTATTGCGAAAAATGAATTATGACAACTATTTCAGTGCTGATATGGATGTTGATCTTTTCGATTACGTCTTTTGTTCTATAATCTTTCCAAGGAAACGCTATTGAGGGTTCTGGGGCCAAGAGGAAAGAAGTAGGTTCGATCCCAAGGTAAGATCGAGTAATAAGATATATACAGAGGGGGATGAAAGGGGATGAGGAGGGAGGAGAAAACGAAAGGGGAGAGATACGACAGATGACAGTGTTCTACCATATGAAATCAACGAGCACTGCGTTGGTTTGTCCCCTAACGCACGCCCTAGATCTACAAGATGCATAAAGTAGTAGTAGTAGTAGTAGTAGTAGTAGTAGTAGTAGTAGTAGTAGTAGTAGTAGTAGTAGTAGTAGTAGTAGTAGTAGTAGTAGTAGTAGTAGTAGTAGTAGTAGTTGTAGTAGTAGTGGGGGTTGGGTTGGTTTAACGTCCCACAGCAGCACTATAGAGGCTATATTGTAGACGGGCCCCAAGAAGGACGTCTGACATTTTTATGTGCTGCCACACACGAGACAGGGCGGGGATACCATGACTCCTGTCTCAGCCGGTCACATTATACTGACACCGACCCAACAAGTATGGAACGCAACAGCCAGGATTCGAACTCGGGACCTTTTGCGTCGGAAGCCGATGTTTTACCCCTGGACCACCAGTAGTAGTAGTAGTAGTAGTAGTAGTAGTAGTAGTAGTAGTAGTAGTAGTAGTAGTAGTAGTAGTAGTAGTAGTAGCAGCAGCAGCAGCAGTTGCGGTAATGGTTTTGGTAGTTGTGTAGGAGTGGGCTGGATTGGTTAAGTTACATTTCTAGTAGCAGAATGAGGAAATGTGGGGAAAATACAAGTAAAAGGACGTGCAAAAAGTATGAAATAGATTATTGGGGAATTATTGTTCTCAGTGGTAGGAAATAACTGATCAAATTCTACTGTTGGTTTTAAAAAAGCGGATTATCTACCCATTAGTATGGATTACTCTCTTGGTATAATGTCGAGTATATTATACTAATTATGTGCCCTACTCTCATAGAGGCGTCTACGCTTGTTCGGCCACGTGGTACGCGTGCAGGACGACCGAATTCTAAAGGGGTTCAATATAGTGAGCTTGCTACTGGCGTTAGACAAACCGGCAGACCGCTTCTCAGGTTCAAGGATGTCTACAAGAGATAGGCCTACCTGAAGCTCGGGATCATTCGCCCCATTGACCTTGCATCTACGGCTGCTAACCGAGACGCCTGGCGGCTGCCATGCAGCTATAGAAAAACAAAGAAATAGAAAAGAGACTAAGCACACGCCTGAGGGTACCGTCAGTTAAAGTATTGTAAGGTACTGACTCTGGATTCTCCTGTCGAAGCTGAAGCAGGACCTGCCACTCCAAAATGGACCTCTTCAGCCAAAGCAAACTGATCTTACCTACCAGACCAAATAATCGATAATCTCCCGAGACAGACGGACGCAAAAAACAACAACAACCACAACAACAAAAACAACAACAACAACAACACAACAAAAATAAAAAAAACAAGAACAAAAAAACAACAACAGAGCAATACAATAATAATAATAATAATAATAATAATAATAATAATAATAATAATAATAATAATAATAATAATAATAATAAT
>RQTK01000441.1:55845-81610 GCA_003991915.1 Elysia chlorotica
CTACTACTACTACTACTACTACTACTACTACTACTACTACTACTACTACTACTACTACTACTACTACTACTACTACTACTACTATATCTACTACTAAGGGGTTGGGGTGGGGGGACTATAAAAGAGGAAGCAGTATAATAAAAATAATTATACGTATTGGTTTATTGAGCTACATATTGGAGGATTGCAGGTTGGTTGACAGTTGACAATATCACGGATGTGCCAGTGGCGTGTGCTGTGTTATTTTACGACAGTGGACTGTCGTTATGCACGATCGCACGGCGAGTCTCGCGCCTGCCTGTCAGCTCCTGGCCGCCAAACAAGTCGCGAGGTCTCATGGCCAGGAATTATTTTTACCTGTGTAGACAGTGTATTTAGGAGTGGAAACTGGAGAGGTAGGCATGCACCTGGATTTTACGTTGGGAGAGACTTAAGAAAGGGGCGCCTGAGACCTGCGTGTGCCAAGAATGTGATTTGATTTATTTGTTAGCTGCCATAACTGTGTGTGTGTGTGTGCATACTTTTATTATTATTTGATATACCCAGCCCACCGTAATAGGCGATCTCAGGGGTGTGTGCATACAACTATTTAGATTCGTTTGATTAATTCTATATTTACAGAAGACGTCAAAATACGTTTTTTTTAAATAATTATGTGTAAATCGTTTTTAGACTAGGGTGAACGAGTTCTTTGTGTTATTTCACGTAGATTTAGATCTATGTATTTATTTTAAAATGTTTACGTAGATCTAGATCCCAAATTAGATGTAGATCTAGTTGCAGTCATCTAGGCTTGACAACATTTAGATCGAGATCTTAATCTAGATCTAGATTAGTCTCGAATCTAAAATCTAATATCCCAGACCTAGATCTAGATAAAAAATCTAGAGACTGTCGAAATTGATTGAAAAGTGTCTATAAAAATCTTCATAAAGTACATAACACACGGTCCAGATTAGGCCTAGAATTCAAAACTAACTGTAGTAGGTCCTAAGCAGAACAGTGCTGTACATACAAGACCTCTTATCTAACCTTAAGAGGGGGAAAATACCCAGAGAGACCTCCGTAGGGGTAGATCTACATGTGTTTAGGTTTCTAGATCTAGAACACCGTTGTAAACCGACGTAAACCATTTTAATATTACCATGAAATAATTATATGTAATTTTTTTTTATTATAAAAAAAATAAAAACAAAAACACAACGGACCGCCACTTCTACTTCCCCAATAGCCTAATAATTAAAAAAAAAACAACAACAGATCATTAGATTATAGTTTTATAAAAATATGAAAATATAATTAATGGCTGCTTAAGAGAAGTCCCAGTAGGCCTTTATATCAACCCAGCCGAAGATAGGCCTATGGCCTGGTTTTCGGAAAATGTCTTAGTATAATTAGCCTCAATGCCAAAAAGTATTCAAAGATGGTTGCAGCAGTGTTGGTGTGCGTGAGAGAAGAAGAGGGGAGGGGAAGAGAGAGAGAGAGAGAGAGAGAGAGAGAGAGGAGGGGGGGAGAAAATGTGCAGACAAATCCCGAAATTGTATATTTAGTATGTTTAATAGTTAATCAGTCTCTCCAGTATTGGTCGCTCCCGTCTTTCCTCTTTCTTCTCTCTCTGCTCACCTTGTCCCCAAAGGTTTCTAAACAGCAATGCCTGGTCCACTAATCAATACGTCTACAAGGTCTGGGTGATTGGTAATCGATTTTTCGTCATAGCTACCACACGAGAGATCACTATTTCAGAATCAGCTCCACGCAAATCAATCAATTGCGCCTGACTCTACCGACCGATTATTTTATTCATTCGTAGCGTGACTTAAAATTGTATCGAAATTATAGTTAACGTTCTCTGTATTGTACAATCTTGTGCAAACTTATGGACACCTAATAGTAAAATATATACATGTAGTGTAGTTATGTTCTCGGTAATTGGTTGGAAGCTTTTAGAAATACATGAAAACTTTGCCGATGCGAGTGGGTCTGCTTTACATGCTCAATTTATTTGAAGGAATTTCCACGGTGCTTATTTTTTAGGTAATATTTAGTGAACAGTGCACGTTTGGGAAACGGCGTTCCTCACGAGTCATAATGAATATTCGGAACATGCTGCCTTTATTCCTTTAGGTGAAAGTGAATAGGTGGAGTTCAATCTAACTGAACCCGCCTCAAATGTGCCTCAAATATTGGTTTTGTTATTAGAATGTACTAGAATATCGATTATAGATGGCTTAGCCAGCTAACTAAAAATTACACCAGTCTGAAGACTAGAAGAGCTGACCGACGAAGGGAGTGCAAACTCAGCCCAGCTTTAAAGGCTGTCTATGCATTTATTTGGCATTTTTAGAGGTATCATAATGATCACTTTGAAATGTAAAAAAAAACACACATTTGATGTCGAGTCATTTTCATGGATGTAGCACCAATAAGGTAAAGCTAACTTCAAAAGGAAAAGGCGTTTCAACGGGCGAGGTGGAAAGTTATAGTACATCTACTACAACCTAAGATTTTCGCATTCTAGCTGCAATGGCACCTTAAAAGCAGACATGGGGCTTGAGGCTTGCACTTTTGAGATTTCATTGTGAGATTGCCAAAATTCTGGCAAGTTTCGTGTTAATTTTGATGTCGTTTTCATAAGTAAGAGGTATTTTACTTCTATCTTTACTTGATGGAGCTACAATGTATACAGGCCATGGTTTTCATGTTGATTATTGATGACTTGGGGACATCAGATTCTTGTATTTATATAGATAACACTGCCCATCACATTTAAAGGACAACAATATGAAACAATTTGACATTGAAATTGCTCATATCTGAAAAAAAGAAAAAGAAAAAAGGGGTCTAGGGGAATGTGTATTCTTTCTCAGCACACACGTATACGTCTTTTAAACATTAATTTTGTCTATTTAATGCGATGGGCAGTGTTATCTATAAGTTTTCCACTATACGGTACCTAAATTTAGATTTGGATTTGCTTGGGGGCGTAACTATCTTCACCCCTGAAACTCTTATATTAGTACATTTTTACCGTAATGTTGATATTTCCTAAAAATTAAACTATTCTCCCTCACAAAAAGGTATACATCGATATGTACTAGTCATAACATAAATAGTTAATGTTTTTCAGTTGGTATAGTTAAATTTCAACTCACAACGTTAACACAGTAAAAAAATCATTAGATCTAATCAGCAGTCAAGGGATTTCCAGAAGTGATTAGTTTAATCTTTTTTTTTCACCTTGGCAATGATGTTTCGTTACTAATGCGAAAAAAACAACCACATCAGGTGTTTAAATATTATAGCAACGGATTCGCGTATTGAATGAGAAGCATTTTTTTTTAAATACCGGTATGATGTATGTGTCGTGGTCTTAGATGCGCATTATGCTAGATCTAACCAACCAACCAAATGAAACAAAAAATTCCTGACGCATTTATAATTTTACACGGTTTTTCGCTAATCCGTGAAACCAACACATTCCGTACTCAATCTATAGTGCGCTTTATGTGGACTGTTTTACCCGTCTATAAATCGCCGATTAAAAAACAATTTCTTTTTCTTTGAATATGTCAGATTTTAAACAGTAGGGGCCTATGCTTTATTCCGTCAAGTTCACCCTCGATAAGATATATTAATGCCGTGGCCATATATTTGATAACATTTTGTTTCAACATTTTAAATAATGTTCCAATTGTCTGTTGGTTCCAGAACACAGTTTGCTACTGACGAAGTCAACAAGTAAATACTGGTAGATGCAAATCTGAGAACTGACTTTAAACAATCATGTGCCTTTAGATCATTTGTTTTGTTGACACACTATCAGCTATTCAGGAGCCCTTAAGACAGATTTCTCGAGAGGATTATCACAGGGACCTTCAGATCTAACAAGCCATGGCGTCGTGCGGTTTTTTTGGTTTCGTGATTACCCTCCTCATACTGGTGACGTCTCTCGCCGCCACGATCGTGGCTATCCTCACTGACCACTGGTACCTAGTGGAGACCGAAGGCGTCGTCTCGGAGATTCAAAAGCGAGAGAACACCTACAGCTTTGGTCTATGGAGAAGATGCTATGATAATCAGCCTCCATGTAAGTATCGCTTCCGAAAGTTAGTATGACTTAATTGAATATCTATTATTTAATGTGTGTAAGAATCGTTCACATAATTTTTTTTATGACTGCTTGATTTTTTTTCGATGTGGTTGAGGTTACGCAAAATAGGATACCCGTAAAATTTGTGTCTGTCGTTACTGATATTCCTTTTGAACCCGCCACACAGACGAGCTTCCGCCAGGCGGCACCATCAAGATGGCGACAGGGCGTGTTCTAGCTAAACACACACTAATTCACCGGGACTACTTATCGCTTGAAATGGAACATAATTGACATTGTATCAAACTCGTTGAGCGTGGTTTCATCTCAAATATGCATTTTAAGCCGACTTCAACTCGGAGTTGTTTAGGTGCGAAACAGTATGCGTTTTCATGCGGATAAAGTTGTAGTAAGCCTTTAAACACATGTATAGTTGTTTTAACGAAAGTTGTTAAATCAATTACACATGTATGCAATCATGCACATTCAGGGTAGTTTACCACAACATTTGTCCATTTGCTTTGCGTTATTATAAATTTAAAACTCTTTTAAGTAGGAGGGAAGCTCTCATACATTTTCGTTTCCTAGGTTCCTAAGTAGGATCCTATACGTCGACGGGTCCTATACCAATTTTACGACCTAAGAAACGCGACAGTGACGGAACTCGCCGGTTACACCAGTAACACCGACGCAACCAGTAACCCTACCTTAATAAAGGCGACATATTTAAGTCACCGCAAATAAGCCTATGTAAATTCTGCAAACATTCAGAAAGACGGCTCTAAGTACTCTAGGAGACAGAAAATTTAATAGGAATGAAATTGTCATTCCTATTCACCGCTTTTAGCTGCCACGGGGCTTGTCTTCGCCTCGTCGCTCATTGAGTGAACTCACTATGTCTGAACTGGTCAAATTCTTATCGAGGAACCATCGTAAAAAAATCTAATTCCTTCAAGGTAGAATTTCATTTTGTGAAATATTAAAAAAAATGCATTTTTTTCTTTTCTTGGTGGGCCCATGTGACATTGTGGAGTGCCCTGTCTCATTGCTAGTGTGTATGAATGTGTGCATGTTTTTTGCGCAGAATCAGTGTTTTCCGTTATTGGTAATCAAACACCACAGAAAATGGGCGGCTCTGTGTACAGCCATCAGTTTATTAGGCGACAAAATAATGATGTCACCTATACGTCGAAATATATCCGATGGCTCTCCCAAGGCGCGAATTCCGACAAACAAATATGCCCGATTGTGGGTTCGACCCGCGGACTTCCAGGTTAGAGATCCAATGCACTACCAGTACCGATCCAAACAGTAGGGCAGGAAATCCCCCAAACAATGTTTCCTGATCTTAGGTTTCGGACCTGCGGACTTCCCGATTAGCTATGACCCTTGCAAGGCAGCTATGTCTGTCTTTGTCCCAGTCATACATTTTGCTAAGCTTGTTCAATAAACTTTTCTTTTTATTTTCGATTTCATTTCACACCACTGCAAAAGCCAGTCCTTGCTCAAAATTTTTGTCTATACAAGTAACTTTAGGTCGCCATTGCATGCAAAATTTATTTATTGGTCGGTCCTTTATATATTTGAAAAGCATGCGCTAGCTTTGTTGCTGGCTTTCTTAACGTTCATGTTAGAAACTAGACTGCGTGGATCCCGAGACGCACCTTAATTTAACAGATGCATGCCTGGATATATGCCTCAGTTGCTACGTGACCAACCAGAGGTGGCAGCGACCTTTCCCTCTGCACATCTATATGTATCACGCTCTCCAAGAGAGAGAGAGAGAGAGAGAGAGAGAGAGAGAGAGAGAGAGAGAGAGAGAGAGAGAGAGAGAGAGAGAGAGAGAGAGAGAGAGAGAGAGAGAGAGAGAGAGAGAGAGAGAGAGAGAGAGAGAGAGAGAGAGAGTCAAAGAAAGTTTTTGTATGTATATGATGTAAAAACGGCTTGTCAGCTGTCATGAACGTACATTATTCAGTTCGTCACCATAAAAGCCTTCTGTCACTTGGAAAATGATTTTCGTGTTCATTCTTATTATAGTATATTTCTGGTCGACCTCCTTCCAGTTTTTTCCTGCATGATTTTTCAAAGAGACGTGTTACGATTATAATTTGAAAGATTTTTTAAACATGTTTTTCTCTTTTTCAAATCGCGATGCTATCACGTCCGTGCCATACACATTTTGTGTCTCCCTGCCCGTCATTAACAGGTGAACAAAATCAGTATGATTTTTCACTCTTTTGTTGTTATTTTTCCTCCCGAGATTTTAGACTTACAGAGGATAGAAATGCCGAAGATCATTCTCATATGCATTTTTTTAAAGTATCTTGGGGGATTTTAAATGTGTGTTATTTATTTTAACTTGAATTATCCTACCAATTATTCTAGCTCTTTGAATGATAAAAGATAAAAACAGTGATCCATGTCTGTGTTGGTCTGCTTGTTACGCATTGAAAATAATAAAATGCACCTTTCCCAGAACCCTGTACTGTTTATGTCTTCCACTTTCAGCATTGTCTCCCAACGGTCAGCTGACCAACAGAGGGCGCGACTGTATGGCTATCTATAAGGATCTCATACCGAAGTCAGAGTCCAACATGACTAGTGACCAAGAACTTGTCATGAGTAAGTCTGCATGTCCGTTTGCCCGTCTCTCGAGCTGTCTGTCTATCTGTCTGTTCATCCGGCTATCGATATCTCTATCTGTCTGTGTGTCTCTGCCGGTCTCTCTCTCTCTCTCTCTCTCTCTCTCTCTCTCTCTCTCTATCTGTCCATTAATCGGTCTATCCATTTATCTATCTGTCAGTGTGTCTGTCTGTCCGCGAGTCCGTTCATCCGTCTGCCGACCTCTCTGTCTGTCTTTGTGTCTGTCTGTATGTCCGTTCATCCGCCTCTCCATCACCGCTCCTTTTCTCTCTCCATCGCTACGTCACTCTTTACTTCTCACTACCTTTCCCTGTCTCTGCCTTCTATCTCTTTCTCTCTCGTTCTGACAAGCATAGCTTAAAAATCTGCAAACCGTCTCTTCTATAAGCTGTGGGGGGAGGGGGGGGGTGGGTGGGGGTGTTTACTGGTTGGGTCGGTTTCAGTATAATGTGACTGGCTGAGACAGAAGTCATCCGCGCCCTGTCTCGTGTGTGGCAGAACATACAATTGTCAGACTTTAGTCTTTAGGCCCGTCCACAATATAGCCTATATAATGCTGATGTTGGACGTTAAACCAACTCAACTCAACAACTATTAGCTTTACTGTCTGGAAACATATAGCCACAAGAATGAAGCAGAATAATAATGTTTAAAAATGGTATCAATCTTGTTGAGAAGCACATCATCTATTTGTCAATTGCATTAGTATATAACTAAAACCGAAAACATTGCGCATATTTCAAAGTATTCTAAGATATAAAAGCTCAAAGCAGCTCCATTTTTATAATGAGTCTTCAAACTACACTATGGTTTTCTTCGAAACTTTATAGGCACCTATTTTAAACCCCGTTACCGAAGGCACACATTAAATTTTAACATCATGCCAAAACTGACTGGACCAGTGCTATTAATAGACATCTGTGGGCTTGACTGAAATAGAGACTGTCTAAGATCTCTGTCTGAACCCACATGGCGGTAGTTTCAGAGTACACATAACCAACACAATACATTATACATGTGTACTGCAGTTTTTTTCACAGGAGGAAAAGAAATTAATTCGGCCCCAAAAAGCAAGCTTATTTTAAGTTTAACGCCTTCTAGAAAGGTCATGTACGGCGACAGGGCCTCAGAGCGGGACACTGATACTTTGCTGATCATTATTTTTATTACACTGGCACCGGCCTTGCAAGGTGGCCTGAGTAAGAATTAAACCCTGGGCCTCCTGAGTCGGAGTCCAACGCTTTAACCCAAGCGCAGGTGCTTTCACAGGAGTAACAAGTTGATATTGTTCTAATGCCTATAGATCTTTGTCCATTTCAGTAATCAACCAACCATAGTTAATCATAAACATCTTTCATGAGTGGTCATAATTTGCACCAATCGCCAATTCTCGTTTTTTTTTTTTCAAGTTTCTTAATAAAGATAATAGTTATCATTATCATCATCATCATCATCATCATCATCATCATCATCATCATCATCATCATCATCATCATCATCATCATCATCAGTAGTAGTAGTAGTAGTAGTAGTAGTAGTAGTAGTAGTAGTAGTAGTAGTAGTAGTAGTAGTAGTAGTAGTAGTAGTAGTAGTAGCAGGAGGAGTAGAGTAGTAGTAGTAGTAGTAGTAGTAGTAGTAGTAGTAGTAGTAGTAGTAGTAGTAGTAGTAGTAGTAGTATTATTATTATTATTATTATTATTATTATTATTATTTATGTGGCTTCAACAGACCTGTCTCGCTCCTATATCTGCTTGGCCCTGGGTAGCGCTGCCGCCATACTGGCCACCATCATAACCCTGCTCTGTGGCGCCTGGCCAGCAGATTGCAAGCAATGGCGCAAGGTTTCACTCTACGCATGCGCTCTTGCGGTCCAAGTTGTCGCCAGTGAGTGTGTGGAATATTTTTGTTTTGTTTGTTGTTGTTTTTGTTGTTGTTGTTGTTTTTTTTTTGTTTTTTTTTTCCTTTTGTTTTTGTTGTTTTTTAAAATAATGAGATAGACTGATGGGTAGAATGCTCAAACATGACGTAGCTTACGTCTCGTCGTAAGCCTTCTTATTCGTATATTGTTAAGACGAGACGTGAGCTGCGTCTTGTTTGTGCATTTTACCATAGTGAAATAGCAGTACAATTATGAACTGCCACTTAGTAAATATATTGAAAATAGAGGGAAAAGACACTTCCACCGTTCCAAGTTTCATGTGAAGAATGCAGAAGAAAAAGAAGTTCTACAAGTTTGTACTACAAATGCTTTTCGTTTGGCCCATCATCTGTTTGACCAAAGTACTCGTTGTTAAAGCGTCCTGCATTTTCTCAAATGTTCAGTTGCTTAACTTTCAAATTAGTTGGTAACATTTGCTAATATACAAGGTACTACCAAGGGAAATAAGTGAGTTATTTCATCTGTTTAATGGTTATGGGGTTAGTAATCTTCCTTATCAAGCCTACTAAGACTGTCTTTGTTGTCCGTTGGTTGTACATTCTCTTCGAATATTACTTTTATCTCTCTGTTTATGTCTGTCTGTCAGTCAGTATTTGTTTCCTTTTGTCAGTCCGTTTGTCTCTCTTTCTCTCTCTGACTCTGTTGGTATGTCTTTGTCTATTTCTCTCTCTCTCTCTCTCTCTCTCTCTCTCAGTCCGCTTGTCTCTCTTTCTCTCTCTGACTCTGTTGGTATGTCTTTGTCTATCTCTATCTCTCTCTCTCTCTCTCTCTCCCTCCCCCGCCCCCATCTCTATCTAATTAACTTGAAGAATATTCTTAAGGGGAAGGTGACATAGCAAGTAATAGCATAATTTGGAAAACAATTATGATTTCTATATGTATTTTCCCCCAACTCCTAACCTCGGCAACTAGGCTATATCGTGAACTGTTTTCAAGACTGACGTCTGACAATTGAATGAGTAATCTAAAAGCTGAATATAACTGTGTTAACGCTATGTTGTAAATGCGTAAGAAAAAAAGGCAATAATTATGTCCATGTCACAATTAGGGAGATGCAGCATCATTGTGTTTTTTGTTCATATGATGTTGCATGTCTACTGTTTGCAAACTATTAACCTACTTTGTATGTAGTGACCTATTCATCATTGTGTCTATCATTTTCAACCTTCTATCATTTTACCTTTTTGCCATCTTATGTTGTACCTCCTAATAACTGAACATTATGTTTTTAATTTCTCAGATACATTTCTTGTTAATTTGTTTTGTTTGTTTGTTGTTGTTTTTTTGTGGTGTTTTTTGTTGTTGTTGCTGTTGCAAAATGTTTGTTTCCATGATCACTGCTCCGTTGTTGTTTTTTATTCAGTTGAGCTAAAAATCAAGCAAGTGATAAAGCATTCTGAATTAAACTAAACATTTTATGAGTTTCGGGATTTCGCATAACAATGATTAAGCTGTAAATGTTGATCAAAATTTGTCATTCATCAACACATGTTCCCCTTCCTTTTCTCTTTTCTTTTTTCAGTCTTATCAAGTATTGCTAGTGGCGTCTGTTTTATTGCAGCTCGAGATGTTGAAACAGACGACCTTCACCTTTATCGCGGCCTTGACACTGAATACGGCTGGTCTTTCATGGTGCACTGGGTTGGAGCAGGGCTTAATGTGATAGCTGGTTTCATCCTCATATGCATGATGCGCTGGACTCATGAGGATGTGGGCGTCTTGGACCAAAACTACTACAACATGTAGTAGTCATACCTTGGAGAAGAAAATGTCCCTAAATACAACCACATAATTATGAGTTACAGAAGACTAAATACTTTGAAACACTCAACAAAGTGCACACTTTAGCAGGAATGTGGGCCAGTTATGGCTTCCACTAGATGAATGAGGCCGAGCTCGTGAAACTCAAAGTTTGACTTTTACTGCATCATCAGTAGACAAATGGAGTAGGGCAATTTTTATTATATTTTAAACAATTTACATTCCTAAACTCAATATGTACTGCATTTGTCTTTAATAAATCAACCAAAACACATGCAAACGCACAAGTACCCAGCTAAAAATACTTTTTACTTGGGGGTTCAATTTTTTCCCTTTTTTAAAAATAAATTTCAGAGCCAAGTCATCCTTCTGTGTTAAATACACGTGTATATTAAATAAACATTTTAATCTTTTTGTTTTCTTTGGAGATTTTGTTAAAACCCATATGAGCATAGACCAGCTATTATCAGTTTTTACACAACCCCTATCCAAAATTATTATTCCCTTTGTTAAGCTTATAAGAAAGAAACAAAAACCCTGTTTAATTATAATTTCAGGACATACATTTTTATTTAAGAAAACCCCTTCTACTGCAGCTAGAAACTACTTAAACCCGCACATTTTTTAATGGAACATTTTTTCTAACTAAATCATTTTAGTGAGATTGTCCTCACTATTGGTGCTTTTGTTAAAAATCTTTCAGATCAGAAATAGTTGTTATCTGATCTAGTTCCTTTTATTCTATTTTCATATTCTGTTTACAATTTAAATTTTATAAAGTATACAGATCATTTTTGATGATATTATGTTTTCGAACTTTTGAGAAGTTCTACGTACAATGCAACGAAATATCTTAGAAAACTCAACAGTCATTTTGTTTGCTTAAGTGTATGCTGCAACAAAGAGTATGTGAACACGTAAATATATAATAATAATAATAATAATAATAGTAAATAATACAAAAATAAAATAAAAGTAATAATAATAAAAAAACAAAACAAATAACATTCATTATTATCATTAAAGTATATTGCATAGGTTTGTAGAGACAATTCGTAAGGAAATTAACATGCATGAGGGAGAAAAAAAAAATTTTAAATCAGCGAAGAAAAAAAAAAACGTACATATTTACGTGTTCACATACTCTTTGTTGCAGCATACACTTAAGCAAACAAAATGACTGTTGAGTTTTCTAAGATATTTATTATTATTATTATTATTATTATTATTATTATTATTATTATTATTATTATTATTATTATTATTATTTGTGAGAATAATGTTAAAGGTATATAATTCTTTTGAAAAACAAAGGGAAATAACCATTGGGAAAAGGAATTTAAAAAGATTGTCATATCTCTTCGAAAGAAGCTGTTAAGCATAATAGTTCATATTGCAGTTTTAGAGGCATATTATTGTAACTGCATAGAGTTACAATATTGCAATCTTACTTTTCTTTGAAAGATCTGACCAGTTTTCAAATAGCATGATTTTTATAGCACAAGAGTGATCTTGAACTAACACATGGAAAATGAATCTCTTATTTCTGCACTTTTAAAAAGTATGCTTTAGTGGTCTCCCAAATAGGGAAAAGGGCTTCTCAGTTATCATTTTCAGACCAATCCCAGCTTAAAAATTTGGTAACAGCTGCTCCAGCTTTGACTAAACATGTAGTTAGATTTGTATATTAGTGTACACCCATTCTAATTAATTATTATTATCTGTTTTCATGCTGCCCAGATTATGGCATACTATTATGGGGTACACTCCAAAACTATTTGTTGGACAATTTTGTTAGCTTCTATTTTTAAACCAACAAAATTCAACATAAAATAGAGTTGGCCAACCAATTATGTATAGTTTAGTGTATGTTGAATAAAAATGTATGATGACTTCAAAATTGTACCTTACATTTTTGTAAGTTAAAAAGGAAAAAGAAAATCATGAAAATTTACCTTGGCCCTCCAAACACCACCGAATTAGCTCTGACGTGATGAGACCATATACTAGGACCTCATTCTTGATCAGGGTTCTCATGGCTCAAAGGGTTTTTTGTGTGCTCCAAAGCTAATCAGATTGACATGTTAAAGTCTAGAAGCAAACTTTTGGAGAAAAAACGATCCTTGTATAACCTTAAATACGAGTTCTTAGTACGAGCTCTAAATCTTAAATGAAATATTAAAATGTAAACAATAAACAGATAAAAAGTTGTATTGAAGTTAATAAGCAGATCACCTTGGCACCAGATTTACAGCTGTTTCATCTTTTTTTTATGGGGTAAACAGCAAAAGATGCGGATTATGAAGGAATTTCAATTAAGAATTAAAAACCTTTAGTTTTACCAAACGAAGGGGAAAAGTTATTGTCAATCGTTAGAATAACTGAAGAAAAAAAAAATGACTACTTCCTTTGCTTCAAAGCAACTTTTAAATATTCATTATTGAAAGAATTTAGGAAGGCCTACTCAACCTTGGGTAAGACAAAAGTGTATCCTAAACATCACCCAATAATCAACAGATTTTGGAAAGTAGGCCTATATTGTAAACATTACTATTTCGACCAATTTGTACATGACTTGTAACATATAAAAGAGACGCATGTTATAGAGCCTACATATAATACATTTATTAAGATAATTTTATCTGTAATTGTATCCATTGTATTATTATTATTATTATTATTATTATTATTATTATTATTATTATTATTATTATTATTATTATTATTATTATTATTATTATTATAATATTGTGTGATAACAAATCTGCTTAATCATAATTTTGTAGGCAAGCAATAAGTATTGATGGCAACCTCTGAAGTTTAATGCAGATAAAATATCATATCTTTTTGTTCATTACTTCCC
Source organism: Elysia chlorotica (assembly GCA_003991915.1). Classification (NCBI taxonomy): domain Eukaryota; kingdom Metazoa; phylum Mollusca; class Gastropoda; family Plakobranchidae; genus Elysia; species Elysia chlorotica. Next base: position 69,142 of record RQTK01000441.1, read on the forward strand.
TTGCCCTTGAAGTTGCTTGATGGATGATTATATCATCCAAGTACCAAGAAAAAATTCTTGCCATGACATTTCTACTGTTTTCATAGAGAACCTAAATTATGTCTTTACCCATTTATCCTTCCCCACTTTTTTAGAAATGATGATGCAAAAAAAAAAAAAAAATTATAATGTCTAGTCAATTTTAACATTAAAAATTTTGTGCTAATATTAAAGCCACTTTGAACCTGTCAAATTCTAGACTTTACATAAGCTTAATAGCTTACGCCATATGATTTTGTCATAGAATTTTTTCTTTTTTTACGCTCAATGGATAAATTTGGTCTCATTTGCTAAAGTTTCCATTTACCTAGCTGCCACAATGTCTATATGAAGTATTTTATTGTTTATGATATTTCCACCAAAATTTGTCTAATTTTTTTAAATTTTTCCTCTTCTTTTTCTTTTATTAACCTTTATCTATCCATTGAAAGTCTAACCATGTGATACTTATACACCGTTTTAAATCATTTCACAAACTAGAAGTTGCTTAACTGTTAATGTTTAGCAGGTTGTAGAAAGTTATCCGATTTGGAAACAAGAGCACTGTACTATAGAGTACAATCTGGTTAAGCCAAAATAGACAAAACACATTGTATATATGCACTTTCAATTCTTATAGTTGTTATTTTTATCATGTTCATCAGTAATGTTCATAGTTGTATGCATTGTTTTACTTTATGTTTTGCAGATGAAGGCCACAAATGCAGTGAGTACAAATATCAACGCATCTTCTACACGAATTCGTCTTTTGGCATGAATGTGTATTGGAAAAGCTATTTAATCCGTGTACTGAGATGCAGTGACCAGAACACAACTTCACTTCACTTCAAAGAATGTTCTCTATAACTTATTGAGGAAAGTTCACAAAAGACGAACCCGTGTAGAAGACTTGTTGGAGTTTGTACTCACTGTGAGGCCTTGAAGGGGAATAAAGTGGGAGGCATCAAAAAGTTTTAATTAATTTTGCCCATGTGTGCTAGCTTTTCAAATATAATCTGAATATCACCAGAGATAAGTTATTTCATAGTAGAACTTTGTGTAAGCTTTTTTGTTGCTCAAAATAAGACTATCCAGGCATTTTCAAGATATGGAACATCTATATTTTAGACTGAAGATGTCAATAAGAAAAAAGCAAATCATTTGTGCTGCTTATATGTTTTCTTTTTCATTTAACATTTTTTTAATGTGAAATTGTAAAACGATGTCATTTGGTTTGAACGTCTTAAGTGAAGATCTGACAGAACGCTAAAAAGATTTGCCATGTAATCTTGTAAAACGTTGTGAATCTAGGTTGCTGCAGTTACATGACCAAATCTAGGGTTTAAAAAGTGATTTTCTACTTATTTGAATTGAAGTATAAATGTAAAAAAAAGTGGTATTACATTTTGTTACTCATATTTAGATATGTCTTTTTACAAATATTGTGTTTTGTTTATAAAAGAAACGTTTTATTAGTGTTAGTTAGTATAGTTTAAATAAGGGCCCTTTTTATTCATGTAAACTCCCCTAATTAGATTTTTTTCTCCTGAAAATGAAATGTATGGGCTGCATCAAGAGTCTATTAGAAATTGATCAGTTTTGAATAAGGAGAGATACAGTTTCTGGAATTGTTAAAACAAATAGAATGATATAAAGCTCAATTTACCTTAAAATTATCTTTTTATGTTCATGGACTTCATTATGTTATCTTCAAACGTTATACGTTGTTTTTTGTCTTGCAATTTTTTAAGTCACACTTTACTTCTTCATCTTTTTTTTATGTTCCTATATCTACTAATTATATACACAATTTATTTACATGTGTAAATTCATCACGTTGCAATTTTTTTATTGTGTAGACACCATATATTCTATGCAATGCCTTTTCAATATCTATTGATTTCAGTCGGTTTGTTTTGTTATGAAGTAAGCCTATTCAGACATTGTCAAAGTACATTCTTTAAAAAGGTTTTGGAACCCCAGAAAAAAAGTTTAAAAAAAAAGCCAACACGTAACCCATTAGAAATTTGTGAGTGAAGTCCCCAACTAGATAAGGAAAAACTGGATCAATGTGCTTTGTTTGAAATGTATCCACAATGAATATGAATACATATCATTATGCACTTGTTATGGTATTGTAAGTTTTATATCAACCTGATATTGTAACCACCAATCCAAAATACTTACTTTTTGATTTATTCATAGATATTGTCTTTGAAATGTTTTTTAACACACCTTTCTCAGGAATAAAATCTGTAAGTATAATAAGTGAAAACACAGTAGTGTGTCTATATAAAAGAGTGATTAATTTTAAGTGTGAGTAATTCACAAAAGAAATTTCGAAAGTAAACAGACAAAAACATTCCATATTTAAATTCAGATATGTGTATTACACTGTATCAAAATACATATGCATCCTTATAGAAACAAACTTGAGTTACTAGTCCTAGATTTAAGGATACAGCATTACTTTTAAAAATGGAGAAGATTTTCTCAACAATTTTTCCAACATGTTAGTGGCTAGTTGTATACCCTTAGTTTTGCGTCAAACGTTATATATAAAAATGTACAGTAGTTTTGTCTTGCCAATATTTATCATTCACTATTTATCATTGGAATGGAAACAATAAATACATCACTTTTCGATAACGTACACACGCTTTGTGTTTTTATTTGCCTAGACTTAGGGCATCATTTTTAAATTTTTGAAACAAGAATCAGTATTTCGCAATTGACAACCTTATCCTTTGTAACGGAGAGAACTAACGCTTTTGATCCATTGGAAAAAAAAAAAAAGAAACAACATATATATATCTATCTATATATATATATCTATATCTATATATATATAGAGAGATATAGAGAGAGAGAGAGAGAGAGAGAGAGAGAGAGAGAGCGACTTAATAGAAAAGTGAAAGAAGAAATGCGAGAGCCTAAGCGGAAAAAGAAAGTGACTAACTAGGAAGGAAAAAGACGTGTTAACATTAATTTTTGTAACTTCTGGCCTTGGATATAGTTGGATGACTCATTTTTGGTATGGCTTCTGCATGACTTCAATTTAAATTTTTTTGAGTGGAGACACTTATTCCATTATTGTTCTTGCCAGTAAGTGCCCCCGCATGTGCTTCTGCTTGTAGCTGTCAAAAACTGGTGCGGAAAACTGCACCCAATAAATCGTTGACAAAATCTTTAAAACACATACAACGCTGCTCTTGTAATAAATGAAGAGGATAAATCACATGTTAAACATGGACTTTTTTAAAGACGTTTTAAAACAACTGAAAGGTGTATAGTAGAATGTGGTTTTGAATGCCACTGAATAGCCCTTTTTCCACCAGTTCAACTACAAGCAGAATCACGTGATTTGGAATCCGTTATTGAAAATATGATGTTATAAAGACTTTAATGACTTTACAGATTATGTCCCAACACAGAATGACTCCCAAAATCCAATAGTAATAAATACTTAAATCCTTTCCATCGGTCTTAGCACTAGTGGTAGACCTTTTGCACAGCCTCATTTCATTTTTGGCAAAGTTTTATTTATACTACTCACCCCTTTCTTATCACTGTCCCTACTTGCCTTTTTTTACCCTCGATCACTTGAATTACCTTAAGCAAGTTTGTTAATCAAAAGCTTGGATAGATAGGAAAAGAGAATGACTTGAAGCACCTATATCAATGGATTTTAAAGGAGAATAATAAACCGATTGTAACAACAATCTTTAACTCTATTTGCCTTTTCCTAAACCATTGTGGTGAGGCATTTGGCATGCAGCCTAAGTCCTGTATCGAACGTGAACATAGTCTACCGTTCAGCAATCTGTATAGATCGTAAAACATAAGATGCACCATATCTTAATTGAAGCTTTTTTTTTTAAAGAAAGAAACTGAGACTGAAAACAACAACAACAACAAAAAACTGTATCTCTTTTATATGAGTGCCATGGGGTATACGACTTCCAAAGCTACCGATGTGTTTTTTTTTCCTTCTCTTATCAGGTAGCACTGCGCCTATCGGATTTGCCAAAACTGAACCAGTCTTAGAGGAGCATTGCTGGTGATGCAGTTAAAGTCGGCAAATAATGTTATCTTTTCAAATCCCCAAAAGCTATGTTCTCCTATACTACAGTAAAATCTAACCCTGATAATTAACTTAATAATGTTGTTTGTAGAAAAAAATTTGATGCGAATTCGATACGCACAATACTTTAAACACGATGGGCGTCGCTCTACCCGATGAGACTTTTGGCCGAATTTCGCATTTACAAGGAATAACTTGACTCTAAAATTTTTCTAATTTTTTTATCACATGGATCTGCCCTTGTATAAAAGCTCACAGTCGAAAATCTATTGAAAAGGTCTAGACCTTTTACCTGGTGGGTAAATCCTATGAATCATGTAACACACTGTTATCTTATAGTTCCTTTAAAAGCATATTAGAGTGTCCAAAATAAACATCTCAGTTATGTGATAATGCAATGCAAAAACAATCTGATGTGAATTCCACCTACAACTGGTATGGAATTTTGCAGTGATGACTGCTACGCGAGACCGCATCTCTATATTCCTGTACTGTTGGGCTCTACCCAGATCTACCCAGCCCAACAGTTATCGTTTTTTTTTTAAACAAATTTTTTTACATTTTTTGTGTGAACTGACTAGATCTAGTACGGTGCCATTTGACAGATCACCCATTCTACATAAATAACAAGAGGTTGCTCGTGAGTCTGAATCGTTGAGAGGAGATGAGAGCAGGAAAACAGAGAGGTTTTCCAGATTTGCTTGGTGAAAAGTAAACAAATGCATCTAATTTTTTGTAAACTTTACAGAGTTGAACGAGAGTTCTTTTTGTGTTTGTTGTTTTGTTGTAGGTTTCCTCTCTGGTTTAGAAAAAAAATATTGGTCATAACCTACCAAGAGACTAAGACGCGCTTTTTTTTCTTCCATAACCAGGGAATGGGATTATTATTTTGCAACATCGCCCTGTAGCTTAGTAACCTAACAATGTGCATGGTACTCTCTTCCTCTACGAGAGAGAGGGAGGGAGAGAGAGAGAGAGAGAGAGAGAGAGAGAGAGAGAGAGAGAGAGAGAGACTTGAAGGAAGCGTGAAAAAAGACACAGTAAGAGAGCATTAAGGGTATAAGGACACACTAAACAGAAATGGAAAAAAACCTGAACCAAACTGGCCACTCAAAATATTTCTGAATATGTCTTCGAACCTCGTCTGCAATAGCAATTTCTATGTTTTCATGGCCTACAATTGGTCATTTTATTTAAATCAACACATTTGTTAGTTTTTCCATCTTTGTAAAGGGCAAATAACTAAGCTATAGCCATCTCAGCGCCCGTGGAGTACTTAGAGCAATTTCTGAAATGTTCACATCATTAGGCATTCGCATAATTATACCCATCGATATCTTCTTTGTGTCCATAACTTTAAATATTCAATTCTTCAAACTGCGATGTGAGCGAGACCATGCTATTTAAACGTTTTTCCTTCTTTTCCCTTCAGTTTGCGTCAATTAGAAGTAAGCAAGTAAAAATCACCATCGACATGGTGTGAAGTAGCCTGTAGTTATGCCCAAGCTCAGGGACCATTCTTCAAAGTGTTGTTTTCATTCTCTTTGTTTGAGAAAACATTTAACTCCTTTTTTACTTTTAAAATCATTATTAAATTATAGTTTTATCAATGCCATTTTCAAAAAAATTATTTAATTGCAAACATTAAGAACTAGCGGTAGTAAGGACATTGCGGGCTAAAAGTAGTTTTTACTATTCACAAGGGCCTTTAGTCCGGAGTGTAAGTTAATATCATCGTTGTTCTCCTTACTACCTAAGATCTAGCCTATTAGATGGTTTTCACCTATCATTACTCCAACAACAGAAACTTCTATGAGTTGGTTTAGTCTGACAGACAAAGAAATCAAACAGACATGATCGCCAAGCTAACATTAACAAACTTTCAGGAGACTGAAAATGCTACTTACAGAGGTAGACTAGGTTGAATCATATAAAATACCTGAGAGAGAGAGAGAGAGAGAGAGAGAGAGAGAAAGAGAAAGAGACAGAGAGACAGAGAGACAGACAGAGACAGACAGACAGACAGACAGACAGAGACAGACAGGCCGCCAATGACAGAGAGAGAGATAGGCAGACAGACAGAGAGTAAGGCAGAGAGAGAGAGAGAGAGAGAGAGAGAGAGAGAGAGAGAGAGAGAGAGAGAGAATGGAAAAAGAGATGAAATGGCAGGTAGGTAGGTCGATGCTGTGTTGGACAGTACCAGACGACTACTATTTGAAGCAGAGAAAAAAAAAAGAGAGTATTCAAGTTTCGAAAAGGGCAGCTCTCTAATTTTGACTTTTTATTGCAAAGAAGCAAACGTACATTGTTGCATATCACAACCTAAACAAAGTTAATACCTCTGCATTCTAGAAAAATATTCATAAAGAACAAAACCCCGATCCCAAGTGACGGTTCCAAATTCTCTTTCCATGTAGCATTTAAAGCGATCAGGGCGGTGTCTCCTTTAAAAGGTTAAATCTGCAGCGATGATATATAGGTCTGGGAGAAGCTTAAGCCAAGTCTCTCTTTTTCTCTCTCATCCTCTTCAGCAAGAGGGTTGAGAAAGGTCTAGGGATACATGCGTACATGCCGTTCAGTCTGCCGCCCCTGTGCATGACAGACAGACACTGTCAGTGTGGGTGAGCGTGTGTTTGCAAGCAGCTTTGTTTGTTTGCTTATACAAACTGTATAGATAAATCTCAGCAGGCATTTCACACAGCAGGGCATTCATCACCGTCCTTGCTTGATGTTTATAACCTTTACGTAGAATCGAAGTACTTGTTGCCCCCCTGTCGTATTTTCGCCATGGTACTTTTATTTTACTTGGCAACCGCTTTCTTTCACTTACATTGCCCCTCTTGTCCCTAATTAAAACAATATTATCCTATTTCTTGAGCATGATACTTTACTATTTCCCCCAAAATAAGGAAATGCGGAGTAATAAAGACTGGCACTGGGCTATCTTTATAGCTTCGATTGAGTGATAATGATTGACACTTGTTATTTTTTGCCATTTTGAATTCCCAATGTTACTATTTTATGAAGATAAGAAAGAATGATTAAAGGTCATAATTCCAAGCACAAGCCAACTTTTAACACTGAAAATTGCATTTTATTTTAGTACCTATACTTCCCTTGTCTTTAGAAGATTATTATGCTGTTAATGGCTTACAACCTCTTTTTCTCTTCATAAAGCTACATGTAGAAGTATTTTGGATTTAACACAAATAAAAACCAGACCAAGACATATTTGCATCATGGATAAAAAATCAGTATCCTATGACAAAGGAGAAAATAAAGGGTTGGGCAATAACAAGTGGGATAAACATAATTATTTTAATGAAGTAAACTTCCTTCCTTTTATACATTTCATTTCAATTGATTTTGACCAAAACTGCATTAAAATTCACTTTCTTGTATGAGTTTTCCTAGATATATAACCTGCATTCGCTGTTTGCCTGTCAATCTTTCTTTTCTTATTTGCAAGTCTTTCTATCAGTATATTTGTGTGGCTGTCTCTCTTCTTCACTTTAAAATGCTATAAATTATAGCTAAATACATTTTCCAGTCTACTTTTCTTATTCTCTTTCAGGCTCACACAGACTCTCACGCGCACACACACGCACACATACACATAGAGATATTCATCTGTTTCTTCTGCTACATAATTATTTTCTAGTAAAAGTTAATTTTTGCACCCATTCCACACCTAGGCCTCTTATCTTTTCAAAATATAAAGAGCCAACTTTTCGAGGCAGAACAAACCGGACAGCATGATGTTTTGTTTTGCCTAAAACCGTCTAGACGTCCTGCGTACGTGCTCAACTCACAATAGCCTTAATTCGACTACGTGCCCCATGTCACACGGGTGGCAAATCCACTATCGGGGACGTCTATTGCACTTTCGAGCGTTTTGACTTGTTTTTCTTTCTCGTTATTTTAGCTCAAATCCAGCTGTTTAAAATCTTAGCATGTTTGAATATCTGATTTTTTTTTATTGTATAAACTTTTGTTGTTAATTTACTTTGTACTGTACAGTTATTTTTCACCCCAAGTAATTCTTTCGTTTCAATATTTGATATCTTTTCGCCGAATGCTTTCGCACTTAAGAGCAGTTACAGTTTCCTTGGGGACATCGTTCAATTCTGTTTCATTCTCTCTCTCTCTCTCTCTCTCTCTCTCTCTCTCTCTCTCTCTCTCTCTCTCTCTCCCCTCTCCCTCTTTTTCTCTCCAAGAGTTCTAATAAACATCATCATATAACGAATCATCAACCCTATTTTGATGTAAGTGAAAACACACTCACAAATTTTGCTTCATTCGCGCATGCTGAGAAAAGATAGCCAATAAAGTAGTTTTACCTAGGGAAAAAAGAGAGAAATGACGATAGAGACTTCAGACAGCTTATATTTTACTCTTGAGGGTTGTAATAAATGACTTTTCAATTCCGATTAATTGTTATTTGATTTATAAAAACCTTGTTTGGTCTGTTTCACTTTTAACACATGATATTCCTCCTTAAATCAAATAATAAGAATGGTAACAAAACAACCTGAGTCAATTAATGACTCGCACATAATTGATTATATCTAGCTTTCATTATAAAGGGGGAAAATCGCATCAGGTAATTCTATCGAAATGTACATATAAGCCGGCTAGATTTGATTGACATTCATGTCAGCCTTTACAGCAGGCTGGGAATGCAAAGTGGCGAAGAGAATGTATTACCAAATTGAATGTCTACAGAGAGTGCACTAGGAGAAGGTGAGAGAAGGGCGAGCCAGACCAGGGCTCCCACCTGCCAATCAACAGCTGTAGGCCTAACATAGAACCCCTGACTCGGTTCAAGCGATACAGAATGATAATCACTGCAGAAAGCGAGTCACCACATTAATGAGGCTGAACTCAATTTTCAGGTATTTGGTCTAGAGAAACCTTTTCTCTCCGATTCTGATCCTTCCGATCTTACTCCAGTTCTCTGTCTGTCTGTCTGTCTCTCCCCCCTCTCTCTCTCTCTCTCTCTCTCTCTCTCTCTCTCTCTCTCTCTCTATTCATGTCTGCCTTTTTATTCCCTATATACCCATCTGTCTGTTTGTCGTTTTGAGCATCGGAACATTTATGATTTATCTGCCTCTGTTTTTGCATGCAGCTTTAACTCCTTGTGGCCATGAAAGGAAAGCCGCGGTGTATTACGACTTGCCGTAAGCCTTCTTATTCGTATACATGTATTTTTACGATGAGCTATCAGGACGTTGTACACATGGCGCTTAGTCTTTGCCTTAGCTTTAAGGTGTTAAAAATTGTTAATCATAAGATTTATTCTTTGAGCAATTTCTTTTTAGTAATATTTGGTTTATACCACAGAAAAAATGATGTATTATTTTACTTACTAGGACTAAGTTAAAATGGTTTTACCAGCTAAGACTGCGCTTGGTAAAACAATTTCATCTTTTCTTTCTGTAAATTCTTATCCTCATAAAAGAGCGCACTTTAGAGACAATTATAAGTTTTAGCTTTTTTCGATTTCAACAACAAAAAAGGACCCTTTTAAATGTACAGATCGCCTGTCACATATTAAATGAATGATACCAGAACAGGGTTCCGCGGTTTCGTTTATATTTTTTTTCTTTGAACAGTTTATTTTTCGTCCTAATGCCACAATAACCCATGGTAAGATATCGTTTATCTTGCACGTAGATTGATGATGAAATAAAATTTAGTAAAAGCATTAAATGTTTCATTTACCACGATTCGAACAAAATACAGATACCTACAACCAAAAAATGTTTCGCAAATTATCCTATCCCAGAACCTCTTAACTTTTGTATACAGATTTTCAACAAAATTTAATAATTTCAGTAACAGTAAACCTACAGGGGCGCGAATGATTGTCAACTTTTTCGACATTTACAATAGAGCGAATACGACGGAAGGCTGTGAAGACGATTCGTATCTTGAGTAATAAACATGAACACGATAAAGCGACAAAGCATGGATAGATTTATAGTGAGAATAACAAGAATTGTAGTAGCCAGATATAGCTCTTTCCTGTAAACGCATATTCCATGGTGATAAATAAAGGAAATGACTCTTTATCTTTATCTCTCTCAAAATATCTTACTTTCGTTTTCTTTCTCTATCCCTTCTTTTCTCATTTATCTTGAACAATACAGATTTTTAACATTGGATCCTATGTCTAATTATAAATGCCTTTTACTGGCTCTGGCCGTATCTGTGAACATCCCCCTGTCTTAGCCTTCCGAAATTTGTAAACATACATCGGTTCTGCTGTCTGTTAGTCTATTTTGGTGTCGATTGTTTATTTTTGCTTGGTCCCCTTGTATGAATTTAATTTCTCTTTATTTCGATTTTATGTGCAGCTTTTGTAGAAGCGCCAGCACCTCTCACCCTGCCTATCCCTAGGTGGATGTTGATGCATTATAGAGTCGCCATTTTGAGTGAAACCTTTCACGTTTGGCATGTAACAGTCACTAACAAGCATTCGTTTTCTTTTTTACGTCTAACATTGTGGAGAAAACTCGTTCTGCAATTGACTTTGCATAAACAATAGAAACTAGTTTTACCACTTGCCTGCAGCCTAAATTTTTTTTACTGTATTCTAATTACAATTGTAGTGAAAATTTGGCTATACCAACTGAAAAGCATTGCTTTTTTGTTTTATATTATTAAATCTAATGACGAGAAATACTTGTGTCTATTTTTGTGAAAGAGAATAGCTAAAATTTTTAGGAAATGTTATCAGTTGGGTGGAAATGTACAATAATGAGATCTACTGGGGTGAAGATAGTGCCACGCGCCCAAGCAGATCTAGATATATATATATATAGGTCTAGCGGTAAATTTATAGATAACACTGCCAATCGCGCTAATTTGGACAAGTTAATGTTTGCAAGACCACCTTTTTCTCTTCTATCCGATGTGGGCGATTTGGTTCATAACACACACATAGATACGTCTAAAACATTAACTTGTCCATTAAACACGATGGGCAGTGTTATCTATATAAATACTTGTAGACGAAGATTCGGAATCTCATCATGTCTCATAGTCATTAAAATGAAAAAAAATAAAAACCACGGTCTGCATCCATTGTAGCTTCCAAGATCATAACAAAGTAAAAATAGAAACTCTCTCTCTCTCTCTCTCTCTCTCTCTCTCTCTCTCTCTCTCTCTCTCTCTCTCTCTCTCTCTCTCTCTCTCGTATGAAAACAACAAATACAAAACTTGCCATAACTTTAGCAATCTCACAATGGAATATCAAAAGCAGTGCAGCGGTAAAGGACGAATTCGTCCTCATCGCAGTCAAGTGGTAACGTTTCTTGTGATCTTTATATAGATATCCTACATTTGTACGTTTGATCATTATCAACGAATTGTCCTCAAATCAAAAGCAATCCTATGTTTAAAACTAATTAAGTTCAATATGTAATAATCGCCACAGTTGCTAAGCAAACATGGTATTACTATAATGTTGTTGTGCTATAATAAGGATTGGACAAAAATGGTTGGGACTCAGATCAAAAGAGAGAGTTGGGGGGGAAGATAGATAGATAGATGGATAGTTAGAAAGATAGATAGCTAGATAGATAGATGGATAGATAGATAGATAGATAGATAGATAGATAGATAGATAGATAGATAGATAGATAGATAGATAGATAGATAGATAGATAGATAGATCGATCGATAGATATATAAATAGATAGATAGATAAATAGATAGATATGTAGACAAATAGAAGGCAGCATAGGCAGTCCAGGTGGTTTTGTACGTTCTTAGGTTCTTTCCCTCCAGGGAATATCCAGGAAGATTTAGAGAAAACCCGGTTATCGCTCCCTCGTGGTTTTGATTTGATGATTACATGCATGCTGCTATAATGATGCAATCCACGGGAATACATGCACAGGTAGTACATGTTGTTTGAGTAAAAAAGGAGAGACATAGAAAAAAAAATAATTTAAACAGAACCTGCTCTGGTACACGCAACTTTTCAAAGTACAATGTATAGCAGCGTACGCGAATACAATACTATAACATTATCAAAGTAGTCGAGTTTATGGATCGACTCCACTTTTGGTGTTTTCCTGTCACATGCAAAAAGTTAATTTAAGGACTCTGAAAAAGCGTTATATATCAAGACTGCCTTGCGTTTGATTGTACTGTAAACTAGATCCATTTTTAACGTAACGATAATTTGGTAGAACTGTGCCTTTAAAATGATTTCTAACGACTCCCAACACTTGTGATTTGTTGCTATTGTTGTGTTGTTGTTGTTGTTGTTGTTGATGCTGCTGCTGTCGTTGTTGTTTTGTTGTTGTTGTTGTTGTTGTTGTTGTTGTTGTTGTTGTTGTCCTTTGGGCAGGTGAA
>RQTK01000441.1:95394-112523 GCA_003991915.1 Elysia chlorotica
ATCATCATCATCATCATCATCATCATCATCATCATCATCATCATCATCATCATCATCATCATCATCATCATCATCATCATCATCATCATCATCATCATCATCATCATCATCATCATCATCATCATCATCATCCTCATCTTTGAGTGGCAAAACGATTCATTGACAACGATGTACAAGTTCAACCAAAGAACCAGTTGCTCGTTAAAACCTAAGACTATAGACATACAATATTAGAGACACCACTTGTCAAACGAGGATATAAGAGATGTTAAATTTTGTAAGGTTTAAAGTTTGTATGGGAAATAAATATATACCTCACAATCGAAACTGACAGTAACAAATATAAAATCCGGACTTTGGTGATTGAACATCATTTTATAGTAAAGGTAAATGTAGAAAGAAAAAAGCACCTGAACAAATTTGTAACGTAAAAAAGAAGAAAGCGCTGTAAAGGCTTTCATTAAATGTTTAGTTTCGATTCAGGAATAATAGCTACAGCTTAAAGAATAAATTACATTCAGAGAAGAAACGCTACCCAATCTTTTATAGCGCTTTGTAAAGCCTTTGAATTTGAATTCGAAAAATTCGAATTTCAAGAGGACGAAAGAAATCTGATAGGTCAATTAATTCAAATTGATGTAAATACTTTGGGATTATTCAAACTACGCCCTGGTATCCTTACACTGATTTCCACACCTCAAGTAATTAAGATAGACTGTAGGGTTCGGCTAACGGACTTTCCGTGCATCAACAAGAATCAGCTTTTTACCAATAATTAAGAGCACATTGACTGCAGCTAGAAAACAGGATTGTGTGTGTGTGTGTGTGTGTGTGTGTAAAGAGGGGGGGGGGGGGGCGGCAGCACATTAGGAATCTCTCTCTGTCCCTCTCGCGCTTTCTTTGTCTATCTCTGTTTCTCTCTCTATGTCCCTCTCTCACTTTCTTTGTCTGTCTGTCTCTCTGTCTGTCTGTCTGTCTGTCTGTCTGTCTGTCTGTCTGTCTGTCTCTGTCTCTGTCTCTCTCTCTCTCTCTGTCTCTCTCTCTCTCTCTCTCTCTCTCTCTCTCTCTCTCTCTCTCTCTCTCTCTCTCTCTCTCCCACTCCCTTCCTTGTTCTTTCCCTCCTTCTCACTCTGCCAGCCATTAGCTGGCTTCAGATTGAATTAGTCAATTTCTATAATGTTCTCATCCCATCACTTTTAACTTCAGATTTTTTCCTCTTTTGACTGACGGTGCCCTGCGGATGAACCTTTGCCCTTTGCGTTTTTTGCTAATGTTATAATTATTACTTTCATCTCAGAATAGACACGTTAAGAGTTCTCCCAGAGTGAGTTTTTCGTACCTAAACATCTGTGCGAGGTGCCCAATTTTCTAAACATGATTCGTCACTGGTGAATTTTTTGTCTGTTTATACACATATTTTTAAAGCATTTCTATAAATTTTCATAATCTTATCGTCTATATTTTGTGTTGCATTTTTTTTGTCAGTCTCTATGCTTAATTTGTATAGATGAATATTTAACCGTTACAATGTCTTTTGTACCACTTAAACCAAACAGTGTACATTCCTTTTCGTTCTCAATACTCATTAACATGTACCTTTTCTTCATCGGGATACATGAAGGAAGTTACCGTGTATTTTAGTAAACAAGAGAATTACGTAATATGAGATAATACACCGCGTCAATTGAAAATGAAATACAAGGATATCGAGATTCACTCTGGAAATAAATTTCGGCATTGGAATTTAAATTTAGCTGTAGACCGCTTGCATTTTTCATTCATGCCAAGACTCTACTTTCTTATCTTCATTGTTTATTTAACAAACACTGTGGCGTCAACGTATGCAAAGAGCGTGACATACTACTGCGCCTTTACATGATAATGACCTCACTGACGGACGCGACAGTCTCTCATCTTACTCACTCACCGCTTGCTATGGAGAATTATCTTATTACAAACTTACAAGTCCCTGACTTGTGGCATGAGTTCAGAATTTATCCGATACATCGCTATATTTCCATTTATTTTATATCTAGTCAGGCAATTAGGCATACCAGTTCCAATTCTTGACACTTTTGATTTGCGATTCTAAAAGCTTCCTCAAGCTTTGCCACTTCCCCATACTTCGTTTTTTTTTCTTCCTTGATCAGTTGATAAAGCGAAAATGGAGGAAGGATCTAGGACATTTCTTTGGCATTTGAAACATCTTTTTGCGAATAATCGTAGAATCAAGGTTGCAATTCGCTGCCTTTTTGCATTAGTATGTGGTTGTCCATGGAAAATTAATGTGTAGAGGAGTTTTAAAAAACATAGAAACCAGAAAGTAGTAATTATTGTCTTAAAACCTTCAAAGACATTGAAAACCTGAAAAAGATCGCAGAGCAGAGGGATCAGTGGAGGATTCTATGCACAAGAATACAAAAGGAAGCCGAGGCGTTGCAGTCTGACGACTATGATGCGGAACGACGATAAAAAATAAAAAAAAAATACTTTAAATTTAGATTCAGAATAGAGTATAAACTGCACTTCTAAGTAAATTCAATACTGTTTTGTGTCTTACGAGCTAGCCATATACTTTTAAGTTTCAATACAATCAACTTAAAGAGTAGGCCTGTAGACGGTTGCGGCAAGGTAGGGAATACCATTTGTTTCCCATTACTAGTGACTGTGCCATGTACTGCGTAGCGCACCTGTCCGACAAATTAAACCAACAGATCTAATTAGAAAATTAGTCATCTACGCACTGACACACGCCCACATCCGTTTTTTCCTTTTATTTCATCTGGAAAAAGACAAAACAAAAGCAACAACAACAATAACAAATAAACAGGTTTGTTTAGCCACCAAACAGGCGCACCCATATTTCGTATTACGTTTTTATATCTATTTCATTGATCAAAACAGAAAAAAATGGTGATCTGGATCTAGATCTAGATTGTATATAAAATCTAGTCCTAGATTTACACGATTACATGGATAATTTTTTATAATAATAATGCAACAACTTAGAGTTTGAATTATTTCTTTTTCTTTTTCTTTTAATGTATTTAAACTACAAAATCTTCCATGTCCATGATAAAATAATGTAAGAAAATAATGATTTTTTTTCTGAATTCAATTTCAAAATTTTTTTTATTATTCTTAATCAACTGTATTTTTAATTCAATTGATTGAGACTGGCTACTCGGAATGCCACGGTTGGTCTTATTTCATAAGAGTTCTACATTCAAGCTGAATATTGGAGCCTTCTGAAGACAGCTGGTGTTCATAATTATTATATTGCATACCATACAAAGGAAATTTCAAATGATTCTTAGCTAGATCTGGATCAATTTTATTGTGAAGTCACGGTGGAAATAGGTAAATATACGTTTCTTTCTTTCTTTCTTTCTTTCTTTTTTTTTTTAAATTTTTTATTTTGTCTTTAAAAATAACGGTACGTCAGTAATCCGTCGAGCCAACAATGAAACATAGGCTCAAGATCGAATCTCTGACATCTGGTTGGTTGGCTCAGCGCTCTGCGGAATAAATTTTGGATCATTTTTGGTTTGTTTGTTTATTTTTTTTTTTTTTTTTTTTAAGTTCCTTGCGTCCCAATTTGGAAAGAAATAATAAAAATCCAATAATCTAAAGAGATAAGATAGAGCCAGGTGGTTAGATGGGAGAAATAAGGGAAGGAGAGTAGTTTTATCAAAAGGTGCGAGGGTAGCTAATTATATTTTGGCAGGTTAAGATCTTGAAATGATTTTGATCTACACCGGATATACACGAACTTAAAATAAATCAGCGTTAGTAATTATGTTGTGTAAATTCGGGGACACTTTTAAAATGGAATCCGTATTGCATCTTCCATACCCGAAAAGTAAAATGCTGAACACTAAATATACTTTATTATAATTATCCTTTACTTGTTTCCATTTTAAAAAAATCTCTTTTTTTTTTTTTTAAATCTAAAAAGCAAGTAAATTCAAATTGTAAAAAAGAATCAACTTGAACTTGTCTGTTTTCTAATTAAAAAATAAATAAAACGAGATCTTTAAGAATCATTTTGCCACGACCGTTTTAAAGCGAAATCTAAATAATTATTATAGTTATGCCTTTATTACCATTTGAAAAAGAATCTGTTTTTCCATGATCATTAATGAGTATCATAAAGAGAGTAGAGATAATACACGCAGCTACATTTAACTTATTTTTTTATTCTTTTTACGCTGTGCCTCTATGCCTCTTTCAACATTATCACACTGTGGCTGCATGCACATGCGTTATCTTAGATCTAGCTTTGAACATGAAGCGCCTCATATCGTCATTTTTTTTTTTAATCTTGAGCTATAAACAGAGTAGAGACAGAGTAAAGTATTTAAATCAATTTGCACCAGCACTTGTTAAAAAACACCAAATATTTTAAAAAGAAAAAGATATCTCTATATACGGTGTACTCCAAAATAATGGAGTCGGTGAAAAATGACAGATGAAATTTCCCTCTCCCTTCATTCGCCTAGTGAGGCGTACGTGAAACCACTCGATCTTTTTAGCACCCGGGACGCTTGACTAAGGAGGGAAAGCTGTAGTATCAACCTGCAGAAGAAAAAAAAAAAGAGTTTCTGTGCACTTTAAAGCTTTGCTACAGCTCATTAAAGCATTGATAGTGTTCATATTGTTATAAATCTCTATGTTTTTCTTCACTGAATCAAGGAGAGCATCTTTGCATACTTAATGGCCCCAAGTTGATGAAATACCTTTGTTTATTTATGATAAATCACATATATTTGCATTTTGGCATATCAAACATGTCTTTACTGTTTAACTATTTAAAAAAGCACATTTACATTTGCATTGTATCGATAAGGCATTTTTGGTGTTTATATCGTCTTTATTTCAAATGTTCTAATGCTTTCTTTTATGATAAAACAAACAGTTAAAATGAAATTAGAATAACTAAGCACCTCGAGACGTTTCATACTTTATAGTCTAGACGCTATGTACCTTATACCCGGCGGTGGAAATTAACGAAATATTGTACCTCAGACCGTAAGTACAACGCCGCGGTACCAGTAGCTAATAGCTCGGCGCAACAATAATTACGCTTACGACTCTTAGTAAGCTACTGCGACGTGGTACTACAGCCCCTGATGTTTATCTCAGAAGCACAACAGAGCCGCACGGTGCCACTGGCTGCAAAGACATAGTGCTGCGACGACAAGTCATTCATTTTGATGGCGACGTAAGATTTCGGCTTAGTAGGGAAATACTTTAGCATATTTTTCTTAACTTTAAAAACAAGTTAGGGGAGTCAAACAAATTTGGGTGGGACAAAACTAAAAGAAGCAAACTTGTGATATGATCTGAAGCTTAAAGCATCTCCACATTTCCCTCGCGAAATCTTTTTTACTTATCTGATAGGTATCTAAGGTAAAGAAGAAACGCATTAGAGTTACACGCTAAATACTCTAGAAGAACGCTTTGTATTCTTTGTGGTGTAGGTGTACTTTCATGCTTTATCGGTCACCCTTATGTCTTCTTTATCAAAAACAAATTATACACTGTATAAAAAAGATAACGGAAATCTCTTTCCCACATTATGTGAAAAAATATTATGTCTCTTTGTCTGTCTTTGCCAGTTTGTTCGTCAATATCTCTGTCTCTGTCTGTCTGTCTCTCTCTCTCTCTCTCTCTCTCTCTCTCTCTCTCTCTCTCTCTCTCTCTCTCTCTCTCTCTCTCTCTCTCTCTCTCTCTCTCTCTGTCTCTCTCTATATCTCTCTATCTCTCTCTGTCTATCTCTCTCTCTCTCTCTCTCTCTCTCTCTCTCTCTCTCTCTCTCTCTCTCTCTCTCTCTCCCTCTTTGTGTTTGTCTGTCTATCTGTCTGTCTTTGCCTCTGTCTCTGTCTCTCTGTCTCTGTTTGTGTGCCCTCCCCTCTCTCTCTCTCTATCTATCTATATACCTCTAATAAAGTTTTGGGCTAGACTCTAAAGCTTAAATAATAAAAGATACACAAAGAAAGTTTATCGACGTATTCCATGATCAAAGTGGCCGTTCAAATTGGGCATCGGAGATGCGCATTGGGTGTAGTGTCTTTATGTCCAACAAACAGGAATGCAATTGAGCTGGTTTAACGTCCAACCTCAGCACTATAGGCTATGATAATATAGACGGGCTGCCACATAAGACACAGGGCGGGTATACCATGACTATTTTTACTAAGGATTCAATCGCCCTACCTTGGTGATGGCCTTGTCCCGCCATACAGGTGTTTCGAATGACCCTAATGATGGCCAATCTCCTCAATCGTTTGGCCCATGGTTGAGTCTATCTATCTTTCTATTTCTTTAACTATCTATCCGCATTTACGTAACCAAACCCGACATCTCTCTCCCTTCTCTCTCTCTCCCTCTCTATCTCTCTCCCTCACTCCCTCCCTCTCTCTGTCTGTCTCTCTCTCTGTCTGTCTGTCTGTCTCTCTCTCTCTCTCTCTCTCTCTCTCTCTCTCTCTCTCTCTCTCTCTCTTTCTCTCTCTCTTTCTCTCTTTTCCTCCTGCTTTTCAGTTTTGTTAATCACCCAATTAATGTACTTATTTTGTTGTTGTTGGTGGTTTTTCAAACAAGTAAATGATTTTTAAATGTTTCATTCTCAATTACCAAGACACTTGTCAAACAGTTTTATTATTTGTTAGTTCCTTGGAGCAGATCACCCCTTAAAAAGAGTATGATTACATGTGTTACATCTTCAAGACCTTTGCCTGTATCAAAGATAAAACAACATTTAATGAAAACTAAAAAGAAGTTAGGCTGATATAAAATAATATCATCTAAAGGACGTAGTGAGAAAATTGAGACATGATAAATCAGTAGAAGGTGTACTCATCTCACACTGCCAATTAAAGAACTAAACGCTCTATGGTGTATAGAGAACGCCTGCCTAGCAGTGCTGTAGCCAGATGGCAGTGTTGATGATTTATGTGCATGCACCAAAGGAATCTAGGATCTTTTAGAAACTTGCTAGACGAACAGCTGCCAACATCCGATTTTGTTATAAGATAAACATTATTATGCTTACAATTAAATATATATATATACATAGCTGTGTTTTGTTCTGATTGTTTTTATTTCTAGACATACATCAACATTTGAAATGTGTTATTCTTTACAGTGAGTGTTTTATTGCCACGGGAAGTAGTAAAGCGGCAAATTATGAAAGGACACATTATAATTAATTTAAGGCGGTAGCCAGTGCGTTCCTTACAGAGAAACCCTACGGCTCGGAGATGCCGGATATGCGATGAACCGTTCCCGTGGGGGAAGACATCTCGGCTGGGGGTTCCGACTGGAGGCTTTTGCGTCCACCTCCAAACAAAATCGGAACTGCACACACTTGTCGCGCCGCACCGAGGGACCCGGGCGGACGGGTGTGTATTTAGCAATCATGTTGTCACATTATGATAACAAGATCTATAAATCATCAGCAAGTGTAAATTAAAAATGGTAGTAAATCACTCCAAAATGTAAAAGCGCTGGAGAGTACTGCGAATCGCGAGCAACCTTGGAAAGATTGCTCGCATTTGTTGGTTATTAAATCCGCTATGCAGGATTAAAAAGATGGCAGTGAATACAATCATAAAGAATATACTTGTTAATCGATGACAAAGTGAATGGCATGACCATGTACTTTGTCATCGATTGTCATCGGAAGTTGAGGTCCTTAAAACTGAATGAAACTACCCTTTTTCCCCTCTAAGTTTCTATGACAGAAAGTATAGTCGCATATTATAGTATCAGCTGCTGCGGTTCGGCAGTCAAAAAGGGAATGAACGTAAAAAAAAGATAATATAATCAATAGGGCAGGAAATTAAATTTAAATTAATGAATTGAAAAGCCTGGAAACCATCCACCCTAAGGCTTGCATGATTAGGCTGAATTCATTTCTAAGTGACTGCAAACACCTCCTTTACGATGAGTTTGCACACTCTGCTCGGAGCAATGAGATCTTGCAACACCCTTCAACAACGAAAAGGTATAAGAACTCCTTTGTTCCTGCCTTTGTTAGACTTTCAAGAACTAGAGCGAGAGAGGGTGTGCAAGTTATGGATAATTATGCTTCATTAATGTTTTCGAGTCGATAACAAATTTCCTGCTGTTGTTAGTATCTCCAAGTAAAGTTTTTCTTGTGGGTGGATAAAGTTTATCTTATCTTAACTGGACAAAAACATCTTTTGCCACCATGCAGCTTGTAGACTTACCCTCTTCTCTGTATTTTTCTACAAAAGCATCATTTTAGAAAACTGGGTAAGATAAGTTATTTTTGGCTACGATTTTACCTAGAACACTGTTCTTGTTTTGTAGGTTATAAGGGTAAAAAGTATTATCCATTTTCAGTTGACCCTATCTCGCGTTGCTATTTTGCTCAAATATTTTAAACAGCAGTCTATACAAAGTAGCGCGTTATTCAGGACTATTCGTTTATTTATTCAAAAAGTTTACAACATATTTCCTAATTATTTTTGACGTGCGTATATTGACTGTTTAAATACTGCAATAGACTTGTCCATAGAAGTGGAAAAAAGTTACAAAATAAAATTTAATATCCTGTTGATTAAAGGTTCTGTTCTGCAACACGATATTAAGTCGGTTCGCTTTTAATCGAGACGCATGAGGCTTTAAAACAACGAAAACTATCGTTTTTCCTATATTCCTAGTAAGTTCATTGCGACAATTCTAAATACAGATTACAGATATAACTAATGCCCTCCACAGGGTGTTTGGTTTCTCCTCGATAATTCTCACCGAGTTTATTCATCAATACTCAAATCCAATTTTAGATAATGATACTCAAGTTTGAGTAATTGATGGTTTGAAACTCCCCTTTCATTTTTATATATTATTCAACTGCAACGAACACCTTGCTTCTTGCTCCAACACCTGCATGACGATACTGATAATACCTATATAACACAGTGAAGATTCTTTAAATAAGTAACTATGGTTCAGAGAAAGTCACATCTCCACATTTCTCACCAGAACCATAGTCATGACTGTCATGGTGTTGGTGGGGGAAAAACACGATTGAAATAATTGATTACATGAGCTAAAGAAGCATCGGACCTCTAGGGGAAACTATTGTATACATAGCGGTGAAACGTTTTAGCTCTAAGAACTGATTATTTTTTACAGTGTTTTTGTACTAAAACTACAAGATTCAAGTCGCCTGTTACTTCTCTAGAAACTTCGTAATTACTGTTCTAGTGAAAAATATGAAACCAATTTTCTTTTAAGATCAGGTAATTTTGAAACGATTGTAAACTTGAACTCTTGTCTGCCTCCAGATGACTAAATCCTTCCACTGCTGATAACTCGCTCAGGTGGAGCAAATGTCAGTTGCTCAGGTAGCAAGGACCAGCGGTAGTGGAATACTTACAAAATACCATGCGTGAGCCACTCCATCACTCATCTGCTTGCAATGCTTCGTTAAAAACCCACTAAGATATTTTTAAATCGTCGTTTCAAAGATGATGCTAGCGAGATAAAAATTATGCACTGCATGTTTGTTTGTTTTTATCTAACACGCGTATAACTTATAGAGCTTAGTTTGTATACATTATTTCTTTGTTATTTTAGCTAAGAGGAACACTTTAAGACTGATAAAGGATAGAAACCAAATTTGTGTAATTTTGGGACGTACAGAGATTTTATTTTTAGTCATCACTCTTATCATTAGTTCATTCGTCGTAATCCTCCTCCCTCCTCCTCCTCCTTCTCCCCTCCTCCTCCTCCTCCTCCTCCTCCTCCTCCTCATCCTCCCCCACCTGCTCCTCATCACAATATATCATCATCATCATCATCATCATCATCATCATCATCATCATCATCATCATCATCATCATCATCATCATCATCATCATCATCATCATCATCATCATCATCATCATCATCATCATCATCATGATCATGATCATGATCATGATCATGATCATGATGATCATCATCATCAACATGTTCATCATTATCATCCTTTTAATCATAATTATCTTCATCATCATCATCATCACAATTGTCATCATCATGACCCTCACTATCATCACAGTTAACGCGAACGAATAATTGCACCAAGACACAAAGAAATAAAGGAAAAGCATAGATGCGCGTATCTAATACAGAGTTTAATTATTTACAGAAGAGAGTTGAACCATCTGACAGCACAGTGACTCCATATCTTTTACTTTAAAGAATCGGAGAGGGAGACAATAAATAATGTTTATTGAAAGATGGCATTTCTTTATGTACAAATTTCAGCTACTAGATGGACCACCAAACAGATATTTTTTTATGTCAAAGACACGAAATCTAGCCAAAAAATTAAAGAAACAAAGCCTAATGAAAGATATGTCATCCATTGTGTAACAGACCAGATTTTGTGGTTTGCGTCTTGCAGTGAGTTTACAAAACAAGCAAGTACGTACACATCATAATAAGCAGGGATGGAAATGGCAATTTTAGTCTGCACGAGAAATGAATAAATTTAATATGTTTGATAAAAGCTATCTTAGGTTTGAGGTTGTACGTCCTGCAACCTTGCGTTGATAAGAAGCACAGTACGCGATATCCACCGATACAATTAACATTGATCCCAGTGTGCTACGGCCTCCACACGTTTTCCATGAACGAAAAATAAAGCAGTTTCAGCTCGGTTGATTTTTTTTCACATAACATTTTTCTTTAAAGTTATGCAAAAACAATTACAATTAAGTTAGTTACAATAAAAAGTGTCACACCTTAATAGTGTGCAGCTCATTTCTTGCCATTCCTTTTCGTTACATAACTTCTGGTAGTTTTCTAATTGCTCATCGCTGAATCTTTTAAATTTAGTTTCTTTCAAGAGCCAAGCAAAGAGGGTTGCAAATACAACGTCACTGTCGTAAGCCTTTTTTTTCTTTCAAGTTGTAAGCTTTCCTGACTTACGATCCAGAGCGCTTTATAAGGTTCTCTGTTTATAAATGTTTAATTTAATAG
The DNA here is from genome assembly GCA_003991915.1 of Elysia chlorotica. Taxonomy (NCBI): domain Eukaryota; kingdom Metazoa; phylum Mollusca; class Gastropoda; family Plakobranchidae; genus Elysia; species Elysia chlorotica. Next base: position 106,396 of record RQTK01000441.1, read on the forward strand.
TTCACAATTATTGGGGCTTGAGACAAATCATGAACTTTATAAAAGTACAAAGAGTAATCTACATCGGTATTAAAATTATGTCAGTGTAATATTTACAACAGAGAAGTTATGTGGCCATGTAATTTATAAAGATACGGTTGCCAAGTATTTTATGATGCAAAAGTTTCTTAATACTTTTCCAAAATCAAGAAACAAAATAATGTCACCAATTTAAAAGAAATATATCTTTTCCCTAGAAAAGGATTCGAAAGCATTATTTTTTTTGAAAGTTGAAGAAATGTGAATGAGTTTCAAAACCTTTTTGTCAGTCTTTTTACGAAGCAGTAAATACTAAAAGATGCAGATCTGGTTCTAAAATAGCGTGTGCTAGAGGTTATCTTGAAAGTTACGTTTTTAATGTTAAAGAAAAAAGGAAAAAGAAAACTTTGGTTCTCAAAAAAAAAGTTTACAATTTTAAAAAGTGTGTATTATTAGAGAAAGATTAAGGGCAACAATGGCACATTCGAAAAATAAGCACACACAAAAAAAAAAAACATGGAGCAAAAATTTAGAAGGTGGAATAGGGTGGTGGTTACCAAAATGATAAATATTGTTAGATGTGTCTTAAGGCTTTGAAAATAGTGAAGATAACTGGTGAAGATATTATTCTCATTTTGAGACACAGTTAATAAAGTACCACTTGTTAGTTCACAACTACATTATTTGCTTTATTTGTGCTTATGTATTTTTGTTTCATTTTGTCATTCTTATATACGAGACATTAATAATTGAAGTCACAAATAAAACATCGTCGATAAGATTAATGACACAATACATTTTATATACAGATGAAAAAAATTATTTAAGTAAACAGTCTTTAACCAACATGGAACATCACATAATTCATTGTTACATCCAAACTTTGGAAAACAAATCATTGTAACGCCTTATATGCTCTAGAGAGTCTCGAAAAACTTTTTTGACATGATAAATAATCACCCAATTTCAGTCATATATTTTTTGTGTCTAAAATCTACAACAACGTGTTGCAACTGCTCTTCTTGTAGCATGAATCTAATTTCTCTGAACATTATAACGTAGTGTTTAGCTGCTGTCTCGAAAACATTAAAATAAATCGAATAGATGAGTATTTCCATTTGTCTTGCCGATGCCAGGGGGCGGGTGGGCAACTTAACAGGGGTCAACGTGGCGCCATGTGGCGGCACTGGCCATCTTGGGACGGGCCGTCAGAACGCACGCCAGGTTCCTCACAGCTCGCTGCCTGAGTGCAGCGCCGGACGGAGCTAAGCTGGCTGTCACTGAGCATGCGCACAGCTCATCTTCTGCCTCCCCAGTCACCGCGGAGTGGAGGAAAACCATCAGGTCTTTGCTGAAAGGGAAGAATAAATTCTGGGGTTAGAAAGTTCTTGTCAGCATGGATTGTTAATTACGAAATAAATTGAATCCAATAATTGGATACGTCCATCTCGCCAACATACACCTCATTGGATAAGCCTGTGAAGACACTTTTGACAGATGCATATTATATGTGTGGGTTTCGATATAAAATTTTCAAGAACGGGTGGACAAAACGGTCAAAGCTTTTAACTGGACATTGACTGAAGCCTGCGGCACTGCTCCTAGAGTTCCGAAATTCATTGATACCTAAACAGACTTAAATGATTTTTTGTTGTCTGGGCAAGATTTCTGTGGGTGGTTCAGTACCACCTGCTAAATATCTTATAAAATGTATGTATTTCTAATGATTTGGAAAACGTAAATTGTTTTATGGAAACGAACGGCTAATTTTTCAGGACCTAATTAAGAGACAGAAGGAAGGACAGATCGACAGGCTGACTGACAGAGAGACAGACAGAAAAACAGACAGAAAACCAGAGAGAGGCAGAGTTAGACCTTTCGGTTATTTTGGGTTATTCCGTTAGGTATCACGGCAAAGTTTCGGCCTTTCATGTTTAAGATTTTTTTTTTGAATGGCATTTGTTCTCTTTGATAAAATGTTTGCGTGCTACGCCGTTGCAATTAATGTTAATGAATTCTATTCATGTTAGGTTAATTTTTAAATCGCGTGTCTTGTTCTTCTTACCCATCCCGAAACAGATAATAAGAATGGTACCAAATGTGTTTCTAGCTTTCGAGGTCGAGTATAAGAAAATTGTTGTAAAAAACCCTTCATACCCAAACCATGTAAAATACAATTCTTTTTGGCTATGTATAGATCAAACATTTATGAGTGTAAAATTACTAATTTTTCTTTAGAAAACAACATTGCCTTCATTGCGTTAATAAAATACCTCGTAAAAGGGAAAGTTATTTATAAATTTTATATGAACTTGATTACACAAGATTAAGAAAAACACCAGCTTTTCTGCGCACTAGTCATGACTCTTTGTTATGCTTTGTTTGACGGACTTTATAATGTTATCAGTCTTACAAAAGTATGACAATTATTAAAATCTTTCGACTACACAATTGTTTCATGAGTATAAAACGATTTAATGAACACGAAAACACAAATATGTTCCGTCTGTTTTTACTATAATAGACTTCCTAACGATGACATAATTCGTAGTGCTGAAATGAGAGGTCAGCAATTCGAGCTGCTCGTTTCTTTAAACAGACAAATGTTATAATCATCAGTCATGGTGACACGAACAGAAATGTGTTGCAATGATCAAATCCAAGCTCCTTTCACTTTTACCGAATGCAAAATAAGATTGTATGGCCTTGAAATGGGAAAGTACACCCTCCTCAACATAATTATGGCAAAAAATTAATAAGTATAAACTTATAAGCTATAAAATCATAGCTATAAACTTTATACCACCGGACTAAGGCTACTTTTAATTTTTTTTTCAAAGCTACCCTTATCGAGCTTCTGTGCCCAATGTCTCCAATAGCCTACTCAAAAAGAAGTCGGCTTTCTAACAAGTTTATGTATACAGTATTGCAAGGGATAGCAGAACTTCAAGATATAATTTATACCGGTACATAATTATAATTTTCGTTAAAAGTGATGTTACGCAGAAAAGTGGGACAACAGCAGACTTAAAGTTTGGCCTCGTCTGCTTTATAACATATCAAATTTCTATGAAAAAGATGTAGTATTGAGAATTTGTTCTTATCCATTGTTCATTATTTTATTCTAGCCAAGGAGACGGTCGCAACTGCTGACAAGGCCAAGTGATTTGTTATCTTGCGATGGATGGGAAAAGGTCGGCAATCGGTATACACCACAACCGTCTCCAGAAAGATTGTTTGTACGTTTCCAGATGCGCGCGACATTTCTTTTTATCTGCGGGAGGCATCGGCAGCCTCGGGCTAGCTTATCGGTTTATCAAAATGGGGGATCTTGCAAAGAAAACATTTTAGAGCACCGCGGTTAAAAAAAATTTTTGAACAATCCTTAGCATACGGGATTAAAGCAGAGTGGCCCTCACCTTAAATTCAATCTGATGCTTTATCACACAATTACGTAAACTGTTGTGTCAGTGCACATGCGTTTTTAAATGACGTGCGCTAATGCAGCAGTACAGAAATTCTTTTTTAAGAATTATGTCTGGTGAGCCGCAGGGCAGCAGTAGGCAGTACTTGTCAGCTTTAAGTAAACCGTGAGAAGTTCATTCCCAGATTGTTACGGTAGATGTGACTTACCACTTAATGCCAGATTATACCCATATTTTATCTATAATTCTTTTTTAAAATTAAAATAAAATAATAATTGATATCTAGGTATTTGAGTACCTAAATATCAAAAGAAATAATAATTTACTTAATTTGATAAAAGTTACCTGGGTATGACGTGAAGGTAATAATGGTGTAAACCATTTTCGAGGGTGTTTATTAAGAGATACCAAAAACCTATATGATAATAGCATGAGCGTCGATAAGATAAAATAGCGACTTCTGCGGAGTCATTTAATTACAAATAGGTGAACTCATGATACAGGTAATTAATCCATTTCTAAGAAATGGCGCGTATAATGAGGACAGCCAGTATGGAAATAACATTCTGAAATAAAATGCGACACTGTCACGTTCAAGTATTGAATTAAAAATTATCCTCAAAAGTTTACTGTACGCCACGAGTGTACGGAACGTTTTCAGAATTGAAAAAGGGATACAATTTAAAAGCAGCTAAGGAGTGTCGTCGCAACACACACAAACAAACACACACACACACACAAACATATGAAACAAATAGAAGAAAATATAAAAAAATAAAGATAAGGTGACGTAACCCTTCTTCAAAAGAAACGAGACGAGTAATTCACCACACTCAGACAATATGCTCCAGTGAGGAAAGACAGATTCTTGTTGTCAATTGAATTTGTGACAGACTTACAATTTGATTGTTGGTAAAAATACTTTTTTAAGCAAAGCAAACCGGAACTAATAGCTCTATTCGACGTCACTTTAAATTGTAAATACTTGAAAGTCCGAGCCTTGGCTGTGCGTGGTTCTTCCTCAAACATGCTATGTAAAACAGTGCACCATTCATAGAGCCGCATGTGGGAATACATGAAAGTTGGGATCTGATGACTTTCAAAACTAACCTTTCTATAAAAACATTCGTAAAAATTTGCAGTAAAATACAATTTCCTTCGGGATCCAAATTGTGATTCTCATTATTTCTCTCTTGGTTCCTTTTCTTATTTCTTTGCGTCTTTGTGCACTTTTGTTTATAAGATAAATAAGATAAGAGAGCATAATTAATATGACAGATCCCCTGCTTTAGAACAAAAAGCAAGGGAGAAAATGTAAATTCCTATCATAACGTCTTAACAAAAAGCGCAAAAAGGCACAATAAACGATGATAGCATAGGTGTAGCGAATTAAATGGATGATTATCTAGTGCACTAGAGTAAAAAGTGTAATAATAAAATGTTAAAAAGGCACATTATAACTAAAGCATACCGTTTATATCGTATATTGAATTCGGTGGATAACAAATAAAGTTATTTGAAGCTATCTATTTTATGGATTCAGGCATATCAGAATATCTCCAGACTGGTTGAAGGAAATGAAATTGCACTTTTAGTCATCATTACATAATTTTACTGTCATCTTCGTTTCCTACACATCAGCTCCCACTTCTTCTTTACATGTTTTCTATATTATAATACTTTCGTATGGCAGCATTATTGTTGACTGGGGTTTGGCACCCATCAATCAAAATCGTCTATCTTATAGAACCTGACCCCCATATTAAATTGAATGATTACAAAAGCAACCAACTGTAATTTAAATCGTCGAAGCCACCAAAAATAAAACGATGCATTAAATCGAGGAAAATTAATGACATTAACATAGAAACCTTCAAGTATGACATAATGAATATCAAGAACGAAACTGTTTTAGAGTTTGATAATAAACTACATGCTGTACTTGAGGAACATGCGCCATTGGTCACCAGGCAGGTACGTGACCGAAAACACTAGCCCTGGTACAACACAGACGTGCACGCAGCAAAGCAGGAATGTCGGAGAACAGAAAGAAAATGGGCAAAATCTAAGCTGACAATTCATAAAGATATGCTCAGATCCGCCAGATGTCTATGGAAAAAAGCAGTTCATCAAGCCAAACGCAAGTATTACAAATCTAAACTTGACAATTCGCACTCATGTCAACAATTTTTTGGATTTTGTAATGAACTTTTAGGTAAAGTAAAAAGTAACCCTCTTCCAACAAATATCGGTACATATTCTTTGCCAAATAGATTTGCATGTTATTTCGACCAAAAGATTAAAACTATAAGAGATAATTTAGATATACACGATACTGTTGAAATGTTTGAACCATTTATTGGACAACCTTTAGAATTTTTTCATGAAGTCTCTCAAGAGTTTATTAAATCATTAATTCTGAAAGCCCCTTGTAAACATTGTGATCTAGACCCTCTTCCGACTTCTCTTTTTATTGATTGCATCGATGAGCTTCTACCAAACATAACTAAAATAATCAATACATCACTAAAAGAGGGATGCGTCCCTGATTCTTTTAAAGTTGCATTAGTTAAGCCATTAATTAAAAAGTCTAATCTTGATAAAGATGAACTTAAGAACTATAGACCAGTGTCCAATCTTCCATTTCTGTCAAAAATCCTATGTAATCGAAAAGGAAATTTCCAT
>RQTK01000441.1:117235-141425 GCA_003991915.1 Elysia chlorotica
ATATCTATCCATTTATCTATCTATCTATCTATCTATCTATCTATCTATCTATCTATCTATCTATCTATCTATCTATCTATCTATCTATCTCTAGCATCTCTAAATTTCTTTTCATAATAGTGCAGCTTTGAATAATTAACTCAACACGATTAGCAAACAAAATAACCCATAAAGCTCCCTCTAGACCCAGCCGATACGCAAATGACTGGTATCACTACTCGGCCCCGGACCGCCCAGCGTCACATTAATTTTTCTATGTTGTTATAGAAGGGCATGATCAAACCCCATTTACGCTGTTTGATATCTGTTCCGATGGGGGTGAGCTTTGTTCTGTACCACAGTTCTTTGTTTGAGACAACTTCGCACCACTTAATGTTGAGGATGTTTCTGAAGCATATTAATGTTTGGAGTTATCGGTGTTGGTCTTTGTCACGCGCGACGTTTCTGAGCCATAGAGTAAGACCAACTTCGCGTTGGTCTTGAATTTTCGGATCGTATTTCGCACTGACAGGGCTGATTGAGTTTCATTTGTCAAAAAGAAGTACATGTGCTGGTGTTGTATGCTCTTATTCATCCCTTTGCATGCTGAAAAATCGACGCAAAACAAAACATGGTTCGCTTTTGTTATTAAAATTATTTCATTAAGCATTCTTGGCACAGAAACTACTAGTTTGAACTAAACAAAAAAAAATTGATTTCTTAAAAACAACGCAATAAGCAATCAATACAACAACAAAAAACAATCCCCTCATTTCAAAACTAGGACAGAGAGCTTTAGCAGTTCCAGCAAGATGGAATATTTGTTGGTGTTTTTTTCCCTGTACATTTGAATAAGAGCAGCTTTTCTGGGTTACCTCCCAGAAGATCATTGTAGGCATAATTCAATACGACACTGGTGCCTTGTATAATTTATTAGCAGAATTAGATGATTTAAAACAAAAGAAACAGACCAGTCGAGTAGGAGAAAGGAAGGAAAGTGGATGTGCTGATCGCTGACGAAAAGAATGCCTCTGCTTTTAGGGACGTATCTCTCGTTCCCGTGAAACGGATATAAAGTAATAGCCGCATTCCCGTTTCAGATTCTTTGCGAGTCTTAAAAAAGCATAACATAACGTGTCTTTAATAATAGTTATTCACAGCTGTTTCCGTTTCAGAGTGATAAAAGAACCCAATTTATAATCAGAAAATACAATTCCCAACATTTTGTATACTTGTATCTGAAGAGGTTTGAAATGAATACGATTAATTGCTATTTTCTGACAAAAATAGACGTCAAAAAAAGAAAAAAACAACAACAATAGTCTAAAGCACTGTGTAAAGGAAAGGTCCAAATCGGAAGTTAAGACTGCCAAACATTTTTTTTTTACAATGAGTCCAAATGATATATGTGCATATAAGGTTTATGTAAATATAACATTATTGTAGTCTTCTGTGGCAGGAAAAGGCCTATCTACAACTAGGTCTTTTCATTTGAAAACTTAAAATTAATCTTTAAAAGCAAAACATCAAAGCGCTTTTTAGAGAGTGAAACAACGACTTACTGTATAAATTTCTTTATTAAAAATAAGTTATAGAGACGTTTAAATTCGTCTAATAGTAAAACAGGGGCCTAACTTTAGCCTAATGTTTAATAGGTACAATGACTGAACTTAAAGTCAATTTAATAAAGGATTCACTACTTTTACGCAGTATAACAGTATTGTCAAAAGGGAAAGGTATAAATATGTTTCAAAGGAAATTGGAACTGTTTTAAAATGCCTAAATCACTGTTTCAAAAGTTTAGGAATGTATCATCCAAATGTCATAGCTAGATAAGGACGATGAGATTAAGATTAATTGGAAGACTCATTAAATAGCAAAAAGATACAATTACATCTTCGCATTTTGAGATGTGGAATCAAAACCTAATGGTTAGTTGTTATTGTTGTTGTTGTAGGCGGGGGGGGGGGGGGGGGTTCTTGTTTTCTTCACCCGTACCATCACATGACGTGAGATTAAGAATACAATGAAATTGAATTTTGATAATATTTTAATCAAAGATTATGTAGTGTGCTCAGTAAGGAGAGAAAATGTTTCGATATTTTTAGTTTGTTTTTGTTTGAAAGTAAATACATGAACGAATTGAAACCAACTGTGTTTTGGGTACGTAATCGAAAGGTGGTAGCTAACCTGACATGATCAACACTACTGTTAACTATGGCCCTACAGGTTATTCATCGCCCCCGTCTCAGTCAGTGTTTGAGATACACAATAGTGTCGTTACAATGCTGTCGTTTTATTTTTCATCAACAACACATCATTTTCGGTTTTATCTTTTTTTTCACTGTTCTCACAAAAAGATTGATGGCCTCCATTGTTTGGATTGTATCTTACGGTTAGCAAATAATTAATGACCTTTTTTTACTTCAACAATTGGTATGGGATGATAACTGCTTCACGTAACTAGCAAATATTAACTGTCACTGTTGGGACCTATCATGTCCTTACGTGGTTCGAAATAATATGTCCCATGTCTATGATACAATAAGAGCAGGAGATAAGGAGGAGGGTTTCGCTCACATTGAAAAAAAGTGATAATTCTCATAGCCTCAATGTCTCATGTTCTAATACAATAAGGGTGGCAAGCCGTGGATCTTTATCTCTGTTCCTTTCTTGAAATCCATTATACTTTCAATGTTTGGTACCGGATTTTATGCTTATGTGCGTATGACTGTGTTTTGCATTGAAAGGCAGGCAGTTTATTTTTTTTTTATAATTTATTTGTTTCAACTTTCATTCAACTCAGAAAAATATGAAAAAGATAAATCCGTTGCTCTCACTGGAGTCATTTAAATTGAATATATTTTCCAAAACATTAAGGGGGGCGCGTTGGCCCTGGGGTAGAACATCAGTTTCTACCGCAAAAGGTCCGGATTCGAATCCCTATTTGTTGGGTCGGTGTCAGTTTAATGTGACCAGCTGAGACAGAAGTCGTGGTATCCCCGTCCTGTCTCGTGTGTGGCAGCACATAAAATTGTCAGGCGTTAGTCTTGAGGCCCGTCCACAATATAGCCTATATAGAGCTGATGTTGGACGTTGAACCAACTCAACAACCCACAAAATTAAAGGCCATGGAGAATCTATAATTTTTAGTACGTCCCTGAAAGTAAATCATTTGTTTGTTTGTTTGTTTTTTTGTTTCAATTGACAGAAAAAGTGAGTGTGTCCTTCTTTGGTGTTTTTAGGTTTTGCTAATAAATGAATAGTTTGTATTCACAATACATCGGCACCAACAGCGGCGGCTGAAATATCAATTGTTGAATAGAAAACACTATTTTGCAATTAAAGGTCCAGTGCTCACACCTTTTTAAATGGAAATTTAAGATTAAACACAGATTTGTCATTCATTTGGGAAAACTAAGAACAAATTCCAAAAATATATCACGATTTTCTTTAAGGGAAAATCTTTCATCATCCCAGTTAGCAACAATGAAGATATACTAACGTGTTACATGTGTTTATGTTTTCAGTAAAATACCAGTAAATGCTTGAATAATTATCTTCACTTGACGGTTCAGCAGTGAAAACTATCAGAAAAAAGTAATGGTTTAAATCAGGGTTTTAAGGCAATGTTATATCAAAAGGTGGTATAATGCAAATATTGAATAGGAAAAAAAACCTTCACCGTATTCCCTATTTATCAGCTTTTTAATGTACAGCGTATTGCCAACCATCATAGTTATAGTGTAGGAACATTTTCAGCGCATAGCAAGTTGACGACGCATCAACTTAAGATTGTGGGAAAGAAATTATTGGGTGTATGCAAGTGCTGATTAACAAACATTGCAAATACGACATAACTGTAGTATTTCAGTTATATAAAAACAAAATGCATGCACTGTGTCCCTTTCTGAAAGCCTTGGTAATAGATGATGTGGTTGCAATGACCTACTTTTAACTATCCATAATTCATATTTTTTAATTGTGTGAGCATGCATGAAAACGAAATATAACAGATTTGTAACGTACAAAAAATACATTTAAATTAAAGCTTATTGCTCAACGCTATGTAACTCCGAAAAAAATTAATGGTTATACTAGAACACGTTTTAAACAAAAGTAATGTTCTGCTTTTTCATAACTAAATCAATCTATAATATTATGTACACACACGTATGTATACGTATATTATAAACATTTCAAAATCAAAGTTGGTTTGTTTTCCGAAAGCTCAGATTACTATCCTAACACATACACCTCGCACATTAAACTCTACCCGTGACGACGTATGCGTTATACATTTACATCGCAAAAAAAGCATTTATGCTCTTCCCGCAGAATGTAAAGTTTTACGGCTGCAAAAAAAAATTTATTACACTGTTCCGCGTGCATGCAGTTTCTTTCAGTTTTGGAATCTAGACGGCAATTGCCTTCTGGGATTTCAGACGTGTCCTCATATTCAATCTGACGCATATTAGTATTTAATCAACAAAGTTGTTTCAATTTTACATTGCCCACCAATTTTTCTATTTAAAATACAATAGGCTTCGCGACAATTTGAACACAACTTTGGCCTCATCAGTTTGTGGTCACGACCTTTTTTTTATTTATTTACATTTTTTTTGGGTTAAAGCAGCTTTTTACTGAATTTTAAAACGGTGTACTTCGATATTTTAAAAAAGCTGAACTTTTTGTTTGTCTATCAGTCAGTCTTTCTATCTATTTCTCTCTTTGTGTTTTCGTGTCTGTCTGTCCATCTCTCTTTTTGTGTCTCTGTCTGTCTGTCTTCCTCTCTCTATCTTTATCTCTCTCTTTCTTTCTCTCTCTCTCTCTCTTTCTCTCTCTCTCTCTCTCTCTCTCTCTTAATTTATTTATATCAAGAAATAACTATTCCACCGCATATTTCATTTTGTTTGCGCATGGTCGGTTCGCAATCCTGACGATAGGGGTGGCCACAACCTTCTGCCCAAAGTAAGATAGCATCCCTTCGGAGTTAAACTAGCTTTGTGTATGAGCTTCATAATAAGAATAAGATTCACTAAATGGAAGTTTTCCTAGAATATCTAAATATGTGGAAAGTAGTATTGTTTTTTCCAGAAATTATTTGCCCCAGGATCAGCGATATATGAGTCTCTACTGATCAAAGCCAAACAAAAGAGCTTTGCCATAGTAATAATTGGTTACATCAAGACTTGTTTTATACCGCGCGACTGTAGATTTGAAAAAAAATGGTAAAAAGTCTATTTTTATCCAGCTGTGTCAAAGCAATTTCATTAGATTGCTTCATTATTATCGTAAGTTGTAAGTTCACAAGGAAGTAAATGACTTCTTATTCATAAATAATGATATTAAAGGAACTTTGTTATATCACCCTTACATATCTTTTTCATCCATTGGCATGATCACAATTTGTGTTAAATTTGTAGGCCTAGATAGAATTGAAAGTAATGCGTAAAAGTGATATTAAAGATTGGGTTGATTAATATGGCGCTTACATTGAAAATAGTGAAGATGTTTTAGTAAAATTTGTCTCTGAGAATCATTATTTAAGCCATCCTCCCCCCCCCCTCCCCCAAAAAAGGAAAACAAATAAAAAGGAGTAGTTACCCCTGTTGTAATAAAAAAACAACAACAACAATAAAAACAACATCACTTGGCCTTTTTTCCTCCACTCCCAGAAAAGAAGATGTTTTGGCCAGCCCCAGAAGAATCGACACTCCACAACAAGGTTCCAGAATCTCCCAGACAGTTCTCAGTGAGCAACAGGTAAGCACGTGACTTCTTTCTTGACCAGAAAGTTCCCTCATCGACCAAGATTAGGCTTTTATTTGAAGCAATAGGCCTACAAATTTAACACAAATTGTGATCATGATGAGGGAACTTTCTGGTCAAGAAAGAAGTCACGTGCTTACCTGTTGCTCACTGAGAACTGTCTGGGAGATTCTGGAACCTTGTTGTGGAGTGTCGATTCTTCTGGGGCTGGCCAAAACATCTTCTTTTCTGGGAGTGGAGGAGAAAAGGCCAAGTGATGTTGTTTTTATTGTTGTTGTTGTTTTTTTTATTACAACAGGGGTAACTACTCCTTTTTATTTGTTTTCATTTTTTGGGGGGGGGGGGGGGGAGGATGGCTTAAATAATGATTCTCAGAGACAAATTTTACTAAAACATCTTCACTATTTTCAATGTAAGCGCCATATTAATCAACCCAATCTTTAATATCACTTTTACGCATTACTTTCAATTCTATCATTATAGTTGCTTTAAACACTGTATATTTTGTCATATGGTTGTTCAAACGCAACTTGTTCCTTTTTTTCTATCAAACTATCTTCGAAATTTGATCCATCGGTGATGCGGAAAATAGAGGGCAGCTCATCTTCAAAAGCGCTACGCACTAAAGCAGCCTGACTATTAGAATTTATCGCATCTCTGATTATTTGGGTCTAAATTTGAATTTCATCACCTCAGTGCGCTCGTGATTTATGATTATGAGTTATTTTTTGTGATAACCACCCAACTTGCGGGCTTGGGAGTCCAAGACGACTGAGGTGTGTGAGACAAGTGTAGATCAAACGTAGCACCGCTGTCGCTCAGTGTACGACGCACACGGTTTCATGTTCTGACACTCGTGATGATTACTGGAAGGGGAAACATAAGATCTTAGTTTATCATTTCCATAAATCTTCCCTATCATTGTTGTTTTTCCGTCCCGTCGCCACTCCTTTACAAATTCAGATTTTTTTATGATGTCCTATTGTATTTATGATGTAATCTTTTACAATTTAATGATAAGGATTTTAAACTAACTTTTGCGTATTAAGATCCAAAGTCGTTTTGAAAAGGGAAACAATCATAAACCGACTATTCACACTTTTTGACTCAAAACCTGATAAACAGGGCATCATAATAATATATAACTGAAAGACTCAGTGAATAATGACATGTTTATATTGAAATACACAGAAGGGTGAGATATTTAACGTTTTATTACACATGTTTTTTTTTGTACACCACGTTGAAACGTTAATACACTATCATTAAGTGTTCTATCTTCTGTGAGGCCATAATTATCAAGTACGGTGATTACACCCCTGCAAAATTATATGCCCAGTCTGATACTCTAATCTAAAAAAAAAAAAATTAAAAAATAGTGATCCTTAAAGAGACGTTTAAAGGGTGTGAAAAGTTCATGAAATAGTTATGTTGGGTGTATGCGTACATATTATCTATTTTTAAAAATTAAGGTTGAAACTAAGGTTGTATGACATACATATATAATTATTGTATTCTAATTTTGACTTATTAGAAGAAAAAAAAACATTGACTGCTTCGTTGCGTGACTCTGGATTACATTTTAAGTATTTTATTCTTTTGAATTCGAAATTGTAACTTAAATGGTAAACTTACCAGGCCGATAATTATCGAGTTAAGTTTCTTATGATATGATAGTGGGAAAAAAAACCTTTTGACAATGAGACACCATTATTAACAGAAGTGACATAATTTATTTTCTTTTGTGTGCAATTCTAGAGAAATGCATTTGAGATGCCCTGAGAAGTCTAGATTTAGAAATACAGAATATGTATCTAGCAACGATTTACCCAAGCAAATTATTAAAATCACCATTCAAAGTAAACGTGTAAGTCAAACGCAGTCTCAAATGATGAACCAGAGATATAGTTTTTACTTAGGGTTAAGAAAGAAACTATGGCTCTAAATATTGCAACCAGCCTACGCCAATTCCGCATCGTTAAATCCTCTACCTACTTGAACATTAGCCCTCGCTGCCTGTGATATCGGAACGGAGAGAGCAAACCGCGCTCAGGCCTATATTTCTTTGATGACAAACGATCCTTGGGCCTTCTCTTTGACTTATCCTTCTTATTATCTAACTACCTATAAGTCGAAGGATGTAATTAATGAATCGAAAACAAAATGAATTCTATTGTCAAAGTCAATTTGTTCTGTTAAAATTCATAATTCATGATTTAACTTTTTTTTATACCTAGATAATTTATATGTATAAGTTTAAAGACTTTAAATACCAGACATAACCCTTGGGTTCACATTATATGAAAACAAAACAATTACTTTACAATGCGCTTGCAATAATATAGAATGGAAAGTAATTCCCCAATGAATGAATCAAAAATGCAAAGGGAAAAAAAAAAGAAAATTACAACAAATTAAGAGAAAGTTCACCACCCAATTTCTAAAATTAAAATCTAAACTTAAGTTTGGTTTACATTTTTTTAAATAAATAAAAAAATTAAGCGGTGGCGGGACAGAGGGGTGGAAATGGTTGTTTTGTTTTATGGTACACTATATTTTACTACAATTTAACGTGGTGTCTCAGAAAGAGAGTGTGGGGATACCAGGGTTTCTGTTATAGCCGGTCACATCATACAAACCTAAGGGACGAAATCGTATTTTATTTTTATGGGACTTAATTCTGAAGAAAAGTTGCGGTTTTTTTCACATGACGTCTTACAAAATGTTGGATTACTAAAAACTTTAACAAAAAATTATCCTGCAATTTAATTTTTTTTGAATTACCTGTACTAATAGAAAATCCTTCCTTAGCGAACAATTGAAAACAGTTTGTTTAAAACAACCTGATTGATCCTACTGGTAAACGCTGGATCTTAACGTACCTCTAGAGAATCAGCTTTTGATATTGTTGTAGGAAGAAGATATCCAAAATGTTAGCAAAGTCCCTTTGAGAAAAAAGAATCACTATGCGTGACGTTAACACAATTTTACAACCTAGTTCAATATGGGAATCAATGTCGACTTGGTGTTCGGATCTTGACTCTGCCTAAAGATCGATTTTAAACACAAAATGAGATACCGGTAGTCGGGCTGCGGACAACATAGACCGCGCTAGTAGCAACTTGTGTTTAATCTGTAGCGATGGTGGCTCGCTCACTCGCCTTTAACGAGCCCTGGATGTCTCTGACATGCGCCGTTGCGATGACTGCGTCTGTGCGTGGCAAGGCCCCATTGACGGAGGGATAGGCGCGGGGCCAGCAAAAAAAGTTCCACCACTCCAGATAGACAAGTTAATGGCAGTAGGTCTGAGGCACCTGAACTGGTGATAACGGGCCCTTCCCCACCAAAGCCCACTAGGTAGACAAGTTTGTCAGATAAATAAAGGTAAGTGTGTTATTCATTTATGCCGCGGCCCTTCTACGCCTTTTAGATTCTGAGGCAGTAAATTCGTAAAGCCTATACCTTTTTACACACATAAATTTGTTTTGATAATGTGCAACAAGTTAAAATGTGTGGGTTTTTTTTAAGGTAATCGGAAGGCCATAATATCTCAACACTTGTCTATCAACAATTATGTGTTGTTTTCATTGATTTTGCGACACATGTTTCAGATTTTATTATAACTAACATAACTTTCTATGGAGCAGAAATCATCAGGACAATAATCCCACTGATTGTCAGACCTTAAGACGTTTAGGGAGAGAGAGAGTAATAGAGATAGGGGGAAAGAGAAAGGGAGAGAGAGTTAGAGAGAAGATTTAAAAAATACGATGTCTTAAAATCATAAAAAATAATACTTCATTCGCCTATTGAGTTCATAACTAGCAGGATAACCAGTGTTTCCCGATGGCATATGACATGCTGGATGGCACAACTAAAGATTGTGTCATTGCCAAATGGCACAAGTCAGATACAATCCGTAATGTCTAAGGAAATCACGCGTATCTGGCTAAATTGGCTTAGATTAGTTGTTTAGTTAATGAATATCTCAAACTGTAGAAAATGACGTATGCCTTTAGCTTAGAACAGTGACGCACCTGTTTCAGATGAGTTGAGCTGGTTTCACGTCGAATTTACCAACAATAAAAAGGTGGTTTTAAAGCGGGATGTTCAGAGCTCTGCGCAGCTGTGCGTGAGTGTTTGTGTGAGCCACCTAGAAACAACATAACCCGCGGGAACTTGAAAATTATACATGATAATTGGAGGCGGTTTTATCAGAGAGGAATATAGGGGAGGCTTGTGCAAAAACATGTATCACGCAAAAAGGTTTTACTCATAGGAGTGCCGGAGATTATGTATGTCCTGTAACTCAGGTGTGTCTCTGTTCTATAGAAGTAAGAGATTTACTTATCTAGTAGAGTTTATTGTTAATGATGAATTTGAAAAGGTGATGATTGTGTAAATGTGTTTATGAAAGAGTATAAAGTTTAATTATGAAAACTACATGCAGGTGCAAAATAATGTTACGTTGTTTCTTTCTTGTTTCTTTGTGGTTCGATTTTTTAAATGTTTGTTGTTGTTGCTATTTTTTTATTGCTAAAAATTACGTAGATTGAAATAACGCACTTCGTTATTCGCATCCCCCCTTTTGTGTAAGGCTGCAGTTATTCTCCTCGATTTTATTCTGAGCTCATAATGGATTTGAACGAAAATAACACTTCACAGCCAAAGAGCAGCATAGATCTATGTCCATGTTTGGTTTGCAAAAAGGTGGAGAGAGATAGAGACAGAGAGAGAGAGAGGGGGGGGGGATAAATCTTTTGTGGAGCTTTAAAGTTAAAACATCAATTAAAACAAATACTTTAGTTATAAGGAGATTCACTTGCACAATAAACTTTTTTCTTTATTTCAGAACTTAATCAAACACAAAACACATTAAAACTTTCCGAAAAAAAAAAACGTGATAAACAATAGACAGGTACTTCATTACATTTCTCCCGCTATATTGTGGACTGACCCCAAGACTGACGTCTGACAATTTTATGTGCTACCACGCGAGATAGAGCAGGGATACCACCATTCCTGTCCCAGCCAGTCACATTAAACTGACACTGACCCAACCAGTAGGGCTCGAACCACGAACTTTGCATGACGTAGTTAACATAAAAATAAGCCTTTAAGGTACCATGTGCAGGGTAAAAAGTCTCTTAACTGTGTACAGCATGGTTAATGCTGTATCATATATTTTAGATAAATAAACAGTTCTTAAGCTAATCAAATGCATGCTACCATACAAGCACCTTTAGAAAACATTAAATACATTGTAATTTGTACTGTTAAAAAGACCAAAAACCAGGTAGACACTACGGGAGAAGAGTAAGGAAAAAAAAACACCCCCCCCCTACCAATTCAGTTGGCAAAATGCTTGTATATAATACATTATAGTTTCCAGATAGCATACCAACCGAGAATTTTTTTAAAGAGCTAGATCCACTAGGCCTCGTCTCGTCATATCCCGTGAAACCCACAATAGTCTGTGTGATTTGGTAAGGGGGGGATGCGAATAACGGAACTGTGTTATTCTCATCCCGGGATGCGGATAATCACTGCGTTACGTTGTTTCTTTCTTGTTTCCATGTGGTTCGATTTTTTTAATGTTTGTTGTTGTTGCTATTTTTCTATTGCTAAAAATTACGTAGATTGAAATAATGCGCACTATAAAGGGGGTCAAACTCTATTTCACTAAGCCTTTACGAAATTAATTTCGATATCATAGTGTGGCCTAGGGTCTCTCATTATTAGACTAAAATAGATGATGACTGTTCGCTTAAGTTGTCTGTTTCTAGTCTGTTTGACTTATAGGCACGTTTTTTTAATTTGTTTAAAGAGTAGGTGCTTGTTTTTTTATTTTGTTTCGTTTTGTTTCTTTGTTCTCGTTTGTTTTTATTTTTTTGCCGAGGTTTAACTCAATTCTTAAATCTTGGTCAAGATGCACCAAAATAGCATTGATAACTGCATACCAAAGTGGTTACTTTATTGCATTGGGGTTAAGAAATCAATTATTATTGTAAAATATTGGTGGAAACAGCCACAATACAAATAGTTTGTCCTAGACATGTATTTCTATAAAATTTGCTTAAATGAAAGGATTAGGCATTTGCAATTAGGTTTTGGAAACACCGTAAGGTAAACAAAAAATCCATGGCGTGTCGATGGTTTTATTAAAATGGCTTGTCCTGTCCTTCCTATATCCCCGCCTTACAGTCTTTAAAAATGAGCTTGAAACGGTTGTTTAAATGATTATGAATATCGTTTGCTTATCTTTTCACTTAGCTTTATTGTTGAAATATAAGGCAAAACTTATTTCTTACATTTTTATGCAGATGCTTACAGTTACAGTCCATGAACTCCAACAATTTTGGCATTTAAATTTTTTTAAAATTTATACTTATTAATTTTCAAAGACTTGGATGATTATCTTTGAACCACTGATATGATCCTCTTTTCATGATTGCATGGATAAAATGTTAGCAAGCATCTGCACTTCAAACCACTGATTTTTTAACAGAGGCAGGCAAAGTTCTGACAAAAATTAAGTTGATTATTACACAATTTTGTATTGAAAACATTCCTGTATCGCTTTTAGTTTTAAGGCTTGCTAGTTTTAGAAAGGAATAAAAGGTGCATCGCAGGCTACAATTCATATTGTTGACCTTACATAAGAATATAATATCTAGTGCATAGTGGACTAAAAAGTTACCACTTCTACCCAGTAAATATTGTAGGTTACCAATCTTCTATCGTATTAAAAAACATAAAGGAGTTGCTTTTCAGTGAAACTCCAGAAAAAAGGGTTTGGAAGTCTCTTAAAGGCGAGTAATGGGCTTTATAATAAAGTTGTTTTTGTGGGATTTTTGTTTGTTTAAGGAACAGTCACTTTTACGATAAAATAAATAAAAAAAAAAAAAAGATAAACACAACTTTGCTTTTACTTTTACATACAGTTAACTTCCTTTTCTGTGTTATTATTTGATTTAATCTGCATAATCCTGAAAAAGATCATAAGTTAGATGTTAAAGGATTTCGATTTACATTATTTGTATAAAGATAAGTCATAAATTATATTGTAAAACTGATGCAATATTATTAAATGCACAAAAGAATCCTCCTCACAAGATAGCATAGACCCTTGCATACATATTTATACAACCGGCAGCTTTTAGACCATATAGAGGGATTCCACTGAAATTCCACATAGAAGCAGGTTTTGAAAAAAAAAAACACTTGAAAACTCGAGCAGTCTTGGTAGACCTATCAGCATCTTATGGTACAGTTTGGAATGGTGGACTAATGTTAAAACTTTCATTGAAAATGTACTTTCCTAAGACGCCACTGCCTTTAAAGAATACTTTGATGCCTCAAAATTAACACAACAAAGACAGTATCAACAGTGTTTCACCCAAACAATCACCAAGCAACCAAGACACTCAACATCTGTATGGAAGAAAAAAATACCGCGCCAACAGATCAAAATCCTAAATACCTCGGTGTCACACTTGATAGAAGGTCTGCAAATAAGATCGCTTAATGAAATTGCCTCTTGAGGAATCTGGCAGGAACATCGGGGGGAGCATCTCAAACAATGAGGATAACATAATTTCCAACTCTGTGGTACAGCGTCGTTGAGTACTGTGCACCATCGTGGACTCGAAGCCCACACACCCAGCTTATTGACACTAAACTGAGAGAATCAAGTATGCTAATAATAACAGAATCTCTAAACTCTAATCCTGTTCAGTGGATTCTTACCATTAGCTCAATAGCTCCGCCCCATATTAGGAGAGAGCAAGCCAATCCGAAAATGAAGAAACAAAAGATATGGCAGATCAAATCTCTAACGATGCCCCCAAAACATCAAGACTCAAATCTATCTATCTGCGTATAAATCATCTATTGGGGATTTCAACATGACTGCAACATGGAGACAAGAATGGGCAAATAATTGACCTACAGGTGAAAACGTACATAAATACCCATCATAACCTATTCAAGTTCGAGCCCACTTTTAGCTCATCAGCCATTTAATTTCCTTAAACTTTAGCATGGCTGTGAGAAGTACATAATGGTCTGAATGATTTTCTATGATTTGTTCAAATTTAACTCTGTATAATTCAGGAGGGATTTTGTCCTCCTGGAGAGCTACCATGTCAAGAATGCTTCCTGGTCTTTCCAGCGTCCAGAGAGAGATTTCCGAAAAATTGTCTTCTTCAATAGAGTTAGTATCGAAGTCGATTTTCAGAAGGAGCTGCTGAACCCGAATTTCAAAGGGGGAATCGCGTTCGTTGAAGATTGGAATTTGTCTACATAACTGGGTGGACAACACGATGAAAAGCAGGATTGGCATGGTGAGAATTTAGATTAACGGCATTTTAAGGATAGTTTGTCTCTGTTTTCTGACAAGGATGTTTTGTCTGAAGCTAGGTATACTCTTTTTACCGGGGTAATACGAAATGCCCTGCGGCTGAGACGCAGTCTTTGGTGGTTTTTAGAATCTAGCATTTTATATAAGATGGCCCGACGGAGCCATACACTACGCTGCCGTAATTTTAGATCGTAACTTAGAGAGATATAGAAAGAACTTTCTATCTGCTTCCCACTCTGTCCCGGATAAGGTTTTAATAAGCTTAAGTGCTTTTTGACACTTTATCTTCAGATATTTCAGGCGAGGGATAAAGGACAGTTTTTGTCAAATAAAACGGCTAAAATCTTTGCTCCTTCTACATGAATTCTTCGGCCGCCGTCGATGTAGAGATCAGGATCCCTGTAAAGTTTCCATTTTTAACAAAAATGAACAGCTATCGTTTTCCAATGGGAGAATTTGAAGCCGTTTTTTCTGCCCATTTCTGAAAAGCGTTGAGTTGCAGTTGGAGTTGCCGCTCTCTGTTTGTAATTGAAGAGGTTCAGTAGACAAAGTCGTCGACAAACAACGAGCAGTTTACATTGTTTTTAGAGTCTCAGTTATTGAATTTATTTGAATGTCAAAAAGAATTGGCGAGAGAACGCTGCTCTGGGAATCTCCATGCTCCTGCTCGAAAGAGTCACACAGAGAGGATCCAACATTTACTTGAAACTGTTGATGAGTTATGAAATTTTTAATGAAATTGGGTAGGTTGCCCTCGAACCCCATATTTTTAAGGCTTTTAAGTATGCCATATTTCCAGGTCGTGTCATAAGCTTTTTTTATAGATCAAAGAAGACAGCCACTATGTGTTGGTTATACATAAAAGCCTCTCTAACAAATGTTTCAAGGCGGATCAACTGATCCGTATTACATCTTCTTGCTCTAAATCCACACTGGAAGTTGGATAAGAAATTATTAACTTCTAAATGCTCAGATAGTCGGTTGGCTACCATTTATAGAAGTTTACAGAGGCAGCTTGTGAAAGCTTTAGGTCTATAATTAGAGAGTTTTCGAAGTCTTTTCCAGGTTTTGGATTGGAAAAAAACTGTGGCTTGGCGCAAGGACTCTGAAAAAGTGCCTGACGCTAATTTTGTTAAACAGCAGCTGTTATAGAATTTGGAGATATTGAACTGGGTGATTTTTTTTTATAATTTTATAATGCAGAGGATCTGAGTCTGCGGCCGTCCCCTCCAGAAGTTGGCAGGAGTATAATTCTTTTAAGGAGACTGGTTTACTGAAGTCCTTGGAACAGCCTGAGGAGAAGTCAGGCCGCCCCTTAAAGGCTTGAAATATAGAGGAGTAATGATGGTTGGAGAAGTTTCAGTTCCTTCTCCACACACGATCCATCAGCCTCCCTCAGGTGCTTCACCGCAGGAGGGACAGTATTCCCCTCTATTTACCTGACGATCGAAGGATTCTAGACATTGGAGTATCTTTATTAATTTTAGAAATATAGCACCTCCACGACTGGTGCTTCTGTTGGCGTATTCTGTGTCTAGCTGCAGCGCGTTTTTTTTTAAAGATAATTATTTAAGTTATGTATAGATGGGTTTGTTTGAAAAAAACGAAAGGCTTTTTCGCTGGCTCGAACTGCTTTGTCCTTTCGTGGAACTGTATGGGTCTGAGGGATCGTCATCTTTGCAGTTTTCAATAAAGTATCACTAAATTGCTCTATTTGGGAGATTTACGCAGGAGATAATATCTTTGATACTGCCAAACTGAAAAGCGGGCCAGCCTACACGAGTGAAATCCCACCGTGTCGGATAAAAGATGGTTTCGGAGCGGATACGCGATAGAAGAATAGGAAAGTGATCGTAGCGGTTATCAAGATTGACCATAAGCAGTCAAGAGAGAGAGAGAGATGGGTCGACGAATATCAGGTGTGGAGCAGAAAATGTTCCGTTGGGAGGATGGCAGTATCGTAACTTGGAGAGCCATCGTATAGAAATAAGAAATGAGATTCACCTCACTCACTAGGATCACTATCTCCACCTTTAAGGGACGCACTTAACGGCGATCGAGGTGCCCACTGATGGGGTCCAGAAGTAGCAGAGGTGAGGGCACGGAAATTGATAAGACGATAGGAGCGCAAACGAGAGCGGGACAGAAGACATAGCAAGATAAAGAGAAAAGGCCTGTCCTTAGCAGTCTTTTACTGTATCACGCGCGACAGGGAGGCGGTTGTAACCATTATTTACATCCGTCCGAATGCGGGCCACATTACTACTCTGGATTTTGTTGGTCATATTTTGTTGACACTTGCCCAACCAACAGAAAAGGCCGGTCGATCGGGGAATCGAACCAAAAACCTACAATGAGAAGTTGTCCGGCTCTACCGACTCGTCACCGTTACTTCTTTATCAGGGCATAAACTGAAGATAAAAAAATTGATTTGATTGATACGCGCAATGCATCTTTTCATTTACTATAAAACCAACAAAAGGGCCAAAAACATGGACTCGCATGGCGTCTAAATGGCTTTTTTCTGCTCGTATCCTATGACTGATTAGCAAGAATTCAACACTAGTTTGAAACCTAAAGCCGGCCTTTTTTTTTAAACTACTTTAATCAGAGCTATATGTGAGGCTTCGAATGGCATTTCATTTATAGTGATGTACTTTGTCATATTCATGATACGGTCATATTGATGTATTACCCACACCTAGATATATATATTGTTTCTAAAGCTACGGTAATAAAACTTCATTTGTCAAATCATTACCGGGAAAGTAACAGAGCGTAGCATTACATTGCAATAGAGGGTTTTTGTGTTCTCTCTAATTTCTTTAAGGAAAAAATGGGGAGGGGATAACTATTTCGTGATTATTTGAGCTTCTCTTGAGAATATGAATCCAAAAATTGGCCATTCTTTTAGTTGAAGGTTGTTTCTGGTAAATTTAAAGTTAAGTCACCTCTAGGGTTTATCGAAGTACGTATGTTACTTTCAATGTTTGCGAACCTAGTAAAAGTAACACGTTTAACTTAAGCCTTTCTACTTGCCTCTGACAGTTTTGAACGAGTTAATAGTCCAAACGATTCCACAAATTTGTATTAATATTGTCTTTATAAATTAACCTTTTAAGTTCTTAAAATAAAAGATTATCTTGCTACTTTTCATTAGTTATGGTTCATCTTGTTTCTGGATCGAAGCTCTGATTAGCTGAAGAAGAAATGGGTGTAAAAAAAAACATTATGGGCTTAGTTGGGGCAAAATGGTCATTTTCCATGTATGTTTGTCTTCACAATTTTTTTAATGACATAAGCAAAACAAGGATTGAAGCTAAAAAGGAGCTCGTTTCTCCCTTCCCCTCAGCCATGGTAAACTTTTCTGAGCAGAAGTTCTAAATTCTAAGTCCATCAACAGTTCATAAAATTATGGGTAAGGATTTCAATTTTGGTAATTTTTTTTTTTTTTTTTTTTTACGATTTTTAATAATGGTTTCTTTCATACATATGGTGGATAATAATTTTATTATTATGCATTTTGTGATTTAATCACATTGATCAGACTCGATTGTGATGACATCTGTAATGTTTGCCGCGAAAGTCTGGCGAGATCTGCACAAAGCAGCTGGCGCGTGTTGAAAACCTATGTCGCCACGGCATGAATTCTCAAGTGCTGTGGGAAGAAGGATTAGGAACCAAGAGATGCCAGATAGATTGTCTGTCATGTTTTTCAGTACGTCTTGATATACAGATGGTGCGGTGGTTATTTGTTCTGTCCACACAATCAGTATTAAATTTTGTGTATGTATTTTCAGCGATATGCAGCTTTCAAAACGAAAATCATCCGAATCGCGTAAAACACGGGTTATCTTTTAACAGTAAGAGAGATAATTACGACCTGTATTATTTTGGTCATAGTGCCATTCCGATTCGGGGTCGGCGTGCCGTATGTTTCCATATCAAACTATCTTGCACCAGGTCCTTTTTTTTATGTCGTTGTACCACCTCCTGCTGGGTCTGCTTTTACCTCTTCTTCCTCTCATTCTGACTGTATTAAGGTTGTTTGAGCGAGGCTCTCACCTTGTATGTTGCCCAAATAAGTTAGTTTGTGATGTCGCATGTTTTCCATTAGGTCTCTTTTAACACCGAGTGTTCTCAAGACCTCGTGTGTTATCCTTGCAGTCGTCGAAATGCCCATCTATCAAAAGCTTCTAGTTTTTAAACTAACTGATTATTAGTGCTATACTTAGGCACATATATTAGCGATATGCAGCTTTAAAAATGAAAACCATCCGAATCACGTAAAAACCGATAATCTCTTCACACAAAGAGAGGTATTTATATAATTTTACAAACTTTAACTCTGCAATATTTGTCCATAGCGACTTTGAATACCGTGATATCGATTCAGTTTTAAACTTCATTTTTATTATATGTATAATGAAGTTTGCAATAAGTGGGGATTAGTGTATTATTAGCTCATACCTTCTTGTAAAACTATGAAATACATAACTCTACAATGCATGAACTCTGCATTACAGATACTCTGCAATACACACACTCTTGAATACACTCTTCTCAGAAATACATAAGACTCTGCATGACATTGACTCTGCAAGACATTGACTCTGCAAGACATTGACTCTCCAATACACACTTTCTTCAATGCAACTCTCAGGACTCCGGTAAGATAAAGACTCTGCATGACATACATAAACTCGCCAATCCACTAATTTAGTCGGGTGCGTGTAGTCCTGATTCCAGCCCCGTTCTGTCTATTTGCGGCAGACATAATTTTGTCAAACGTTAGTCTCGGGGCCAATCCACATTATAGCCTATAGAGTGCTGACGTTGGACGCTAAGGAAAAAATAATAAAAAAACAAGAACACCAACACCAACAACAACAACAACAACAACAACAACAATAACCTAAATCAATAAATTATTAGTATGTTACAAGGCAAACAAACATAAAAATAGTGAGTATCCTTATATCATTGCACCTAGAGAGAGAGAGAGAGAGAGAGAGAGAGAGAGAGAGAGAGAGAGAGAGAGAGAGAGAGAGAGAGAGAGAGAGAGAGAGAGAGAGACAGAGACAGAGAAAGAGAGAGCGAGAGCGAGAGAGAAAGAAATAAAGAGAGAGAGAGACAGAGAGAGAGAGAGAGAGAGAGAGAGAGAGAGAGAGAGAGAGAGAAAGAAGGAGAGAGCGCGTGCGCGCACAAGCATTTAAATAGCAATTAGAATGTTGTGAAAAGATGAACTTTAAATGAGCACACAAATTCCTCTTCATATCTTATCTGATAAACATGTACACATTAGTAGATCTGTATTTATTATTCGATTTATTCCATTGCTAAGCTTGAGCTGCAACTAGTCTCATCTTTAGAACACTACATCGTATTGTGTTTTTTTTTACGGAAGCATCGGCCACTGCTATAATCATTATTATTATCATTATCATTATAATAATTATAATTTATTAATAAATAATAATAATAATAATTTACTATTATTATTATTTTAATTATTAGCATCATCATCATCATTATCATTACCATGATGGAAATGCAGTTTCGATTGCTAATATGCGAAGAATGAAAAAAAAAAATCAAAATAATCGTTTTTGTTGTTAATGAATTAACAAGCAATCCTATGAAATTAAAGAGAAGATCGTGGTGCTGTGGATTAGCCTAGATCTCCATCGCTGCTGCTTAAAGTAAGACCAGTTACACCAAGTTTCCCGCCAGTGAATGGTAACTTCATCCATTTAAAAAAAATGGCGCATGCTTTGACGAGAATCTGAAGTACGGGCTGTCCCGCACGTAAACCAGACGACGGTGGTTGGTTTCAAGCTAATGTAAATAAATAAAGGTCATTTTCTCATTGATCTTTTAAACCCAAACATTGCATCATCATACACTGAACTCATGGTAAAATCCACAGCCGCTACTCCATTGCAGGTAGCCAATCGTTAGTGGTTCAATGTCCTAATCATACAATGTTGTATACTCATTGTAAGAGCTCTTGGCCTACCAATAACGCGACATTGACGCAAGGAGAAAATTCGGCAGACACCGGTGTCAGGCGGTGCAAAAGGGGATGTCACCATGACCGTACATACCAGACACGATTAACAGGCCTAGATTTTCATAGTTTACGCGTGAAGTGATGTTTTATATTGGGTGTTTGACATGATAATTTCACTCCTCGCCCAGCAGTATTACATGAGCGGAGGAAGCTTAGCAAATAAATGACGATGGGAGATCGGCAAGAAAGTTCAGTGTTGACGAGTTGATATAGTTTATTTCTTCTACTTTCCTTACTTCATAATTTTGTGCAATGTACTTTGTTTCAATGAAAATATTGTTATGTTTGTTGTGCTGCTTCTAATCACAGAGGCCATTCATATGTCACCTTGGCCTAAATACAACTCTTTACAGTTTGTAGGCCTACGTATGAAATGAACGAATAACTTTAAAAAGTTATGAAAAGCAATTTAAACTTTAAAAGAACCATAAATGGGTTCATATTGTGATATGAAAGGTTAGTTGATGTTGTAACCGCCAGCTCCTATGAACTTCATAAATCTAGATCTACAGACGGTAGTTTGCTTTTCCTAGGGGAGTATTCAAAAATGACAGTACGGTCAAGAAGGTCGCTACAGTTCAAGCTTTTTAGAATAATTTTCGTTGGAAGTTATCTCACAATGATGTTTTTTGTACCTCGAAGAGTGGTAGCATAGTCCAATCTAGAGTTCATATCAGTATATTACTTCCACCTGTCGGAAAATTGTTTACTAGAACTGTCTAGTTTTCTTCTTAGCACTTTAGAACGAAATTAAAAATGCAGAAGGCCTAATCGGAAAGTGATTTTGAAAATGAATTTATATTACAGGTGATGCACGCTCTTTGGTTATACTGTAGGCTCTACTATAGTGGATGGTAACACGAGAAACAAACTCAGAAATAATTACATGTAGTAGGGGAAGTTCGCAGACATTAGCAATTGCGCGGAATCTTTACTTTATTGTGTTCTGCATTAGACAAACAGACGCATTTATTTCAATATGAAACGTCTATAATAACTTTTCATAGACACGACACTGCGGCAGTTTAATTTCCCTTTATGCAATGGCTATAAAGTGTATTATTTATGATGAGTTTTTTTTTAAAGTACATTGCATGTCACACATCCGCTTTTTTTCTATATGAAATACTAAAGTGAAATAACGTATACTACCTCCAAATGTATAATAGCGAAACAGAAACCTTAATTTGTTGCAAAATACAACAGTTATCGATTAATTTTTTATTTAATTTATGTGTCTTGTTTTATTTAACACACATTCCATTATTTTTATGTAGTTAATCTGTTCATTTCATCATTGGAATCGTTCCGCACCCAAGAACCATAGAAATGTTGTTTCGCCAGTATTAATTTAGTTATTCTTGTTTGTGCTTATTAATTTTTAGATGAAAAGAAGAGTTAAATTTTTGTTCGTTAGTCTTTATCGTGCATTTTGATGCTACTTTTTCACAGCAACAACTTTTTCTACAATGTTGTAATCATTTGTGAGGCTGGTAAGAGTTGTAGTTGTCTCTGGTTTGTTTGTTTTTGTTGCTTTTTTGTTGTTGTTTTTTATTTTTATTGTTGGGTATTTTTTGTTTGTTGTTGTTGTTTTGTTTGTTTTTTTGTTTTATTTATTTATTTATTCATTTTTTTATTTACTTTTGGGGGAGGGGTTGTTTTTAAGCCACTATACACACAGAAGAGGAAACATATTTCATGATACACAATTCGCACAATAAAAGGCTTTGATCGTTATTTGAGTTCTCTGTAATAATACAATGTATAAATCGGACAGAGTTCTGTTGGGAAACCAATATGGTTGTGATATTATCCAAGATCTACACACTCCCGAGAGTTCCCAAGGATACATCGAAGCCAAAATCTCTCTCTTTCTCTCTGTGTCTCTCCCCCTGTCCCTATCTCTCTCTCTCTCTCTTTGAAGTCTTTCTCTCTGTCTTTCTCTCCCTGTCCCTATCTATCTTTGTATCTCTATCTCTCTGCCCTTCTCTCTCTCTCTCTCTCTCTCTCTCTCTCTCTCTCTCTCTCTCTTTCTAAGAAAGTATATTTTGTTCATTTTCTGGACTTGCTCCAACATAAAGTGGAAATTCCTTTTTGATTGTTATGTCAGGGAATCGTTCCATTTCAAATTCAATTATTTTAACCTTGAGTGTTCATGCATCTTAAGATCAGATTATGTATGGAACATGTGTGTGTATGATTTCGCATTTTTGTCTGTTTTTTTTTTTTCCATTTTGTATCGTGTCTATTTTAAAACATCTTTATCAACGAAGAGATTAATTTTAGTTAAAACATTGGACAAAAGAGATTCACCGAGATCATCGTTGTGGCTGCAGATAAAAAAAAGTGCTGCAACTTTGGAATTCGTAAGGCAGTGAACAACCCGATGAGATGAGACTAGTAAATATTAAACGATTACCACTACTGTGCATGATTGTACTCAAGTCTACGACAAAAAGCAGTATGTTATAGCCATTTTCTCCGTATAGTTTCAATGATTTGATTTGTTTATCCTTTCTTTAGCGAAACACGCGGTTATATTCAATATAGAATTTCATCAACAGTTGGTCTTAGTCTCAGTTTGTATGTTGCAGGTGAATGGGTTTTGCACATTGGGTTAGCAATAAAAGGCTTGCTGTCCCACTCCTAGAGCAGGTTTGTCAGGTCCTGATCCAAGATAGCATCATCATAATGTCTCTACACACCATAAAATTAAGATAAAGATCTATATCGCTATCTTAACTTATGACCTGCAATTGCCACGCTCTTCTTTTCGCTGCTGTTGTTGGATTTGTTTTATAATTATTCATTTGTTTGCTTTTTACAAGCTTCTTTTTAAATTAACGATGTTATACATGAGTTGCATTTTTCATTACCGACCTTTCCATGAGAAATTAGAGTTTCCAAAAATTTGGTTACATTGCATATAAATTACAGGCTGAAAAAAATGTTCATATCGAAACGGGCACATAAATGTTATCCATTAAAATGTTAGCTTACATTTGTCTGAAACAAAAAAAAAAAAAAAAAAAAACGATAGATGGATGCGATGATCAGGGCATGAAAATATAAATTTATAAAGATAGCTAGTTTTAAAAGATCAGTAAACTCCTCCCCTTCCTTTATCTCTTCACCATTTTTTTAAATTATTGCATAATAATCAAAGCATTGAGCTTTTGATAAAATGTGTCTTTTTTGTGCATCCTTACTTCTAACTTAACAACACACAAACACAGATATGAAAGAGTGTTAACAGGATGTGGGGGCAGTATGAATTTACGTGAGATGTAGTCATTAGTATTTAGTTGTTACTACTTTTGTCTTGAAGAATAGTTATTCGAACCGTCAATATAATACTTGTAAACTACCAATCCTTTTAAAAAGCAATCTTTTTTTTATATTTTCCATGAAGAATTGACATACATTTGTTTCACTATTCACTAGCTTCAGGTTTTCTCCATGCGAGAGCACGAGGTGGAAATAGTAGGCTACTTGAAAATAATCCCACCATGCATCTTATCTGATCACCTGTGGAGGTTGGTAACTTTGGCCAGCTTTCTAAGTATAATATGCTCCATGTGTTGCACTTTTAATTACTAAACCAATTTACTGGCAGTCAAATTTCAGCTAACTCCCCCCACCTCCCGGGTGTGCTATTTTAATATTTGATATTTAAATGTATGTGTTTTTCTATGGAGTGGACAAGGGTCGTTCTTTTTATACGCAGAAATAAACTGTACTGATTATTCCATATAATTATTTTATGCACTGAATTCATAAAGACAAGATAGCTGAAAAATATATTGTTAAAAAAATCGCGTACAGCATGAAATGACAATTGTGTCTGTATGTTCATTTAAATCAATTCAAAGAAACTATTTCAATCCATCCTGCATGCATTATTTAGAAGAAGAAAAAACTTCGTATAAACTACTCATCTACAATAAGTGCGATATGAAAACAGGTAGTAATTGTTATACTTAACGGTGCACACACATATATAT